>JANVCC010000035.1:17129949-17268738 GCA_025345505.1 Todiramphus chloris collaris | reverse complement strand
TTTTTTTTTTTTTTTTTTTTTTTTTTTTTTTTTTTTTTTGGTTGGTTATTCTTGTTGTTGTTTTGTGGCATACTTACATTCTTCTTCCATAGAGGTTTTCGTTAGACTCATAATTCTTGAAATCTTCTTCCTGGTCATCTATAGTATAATTGGACTGGTAGAAGTCAACGTGAAACTGATCAAAATTTGACATTCTGCTTGGAAAAATGATTGCAAATATCAATAAAATATCCTTTGCAAGAAGCCGATATCTATCGTATGAACTGTCCTAAGCTTAAATGAAAATAGCAAACATTAAAGATACAAACTCAAGATAATCTTTCTGTAGAAACTCATCATAATTTGGAAGTGACAAAAAAGAACTCTACTTTCTTTTGCTATAACAGAGAAATCGATCTTCTGTTACTACTAGTTATTGTATATTAATTTACAAGTGGTATACAAGACTTTCTCTCTTGTTACTGTTACCAAAAATAACCTAAGTGATTTTGAAAGAGTATACGTATCAAGTAAATTATTGTTTTAAAAAGTTCATTTTACCACGTAAAAAACCCCAAAAAACAAACACTAAAAAATTGTGGCCATGTCTGAATGATTAGAAATTAATGTTTTTAAGAAGTATTTTGGGTTTCAAAAACAATTACTATTTCCAGCTATTTAAGTTTTGCAGTATTATATATGATCATCATAAACCAATAGAAAAATACAAGTATATTCACAGAATTTGTTATGTCTGTTTATGGACATTGTATCTGGCATATTAGGAGTACCAGAGAAACACTGGGTAGCTACATGCCTTTGAAAAGCATACCATCCTGAAGAAGAAAATTACTGATTGAAGGAAAAACATTAAAATGCATCTTTCATTCCTGCTGACACATAATTCAGTTCTGTATCTATGGACTGATTAGACTAAGAAAGGATCAACTGTTTTCCCTTCTACATTGTGACTAAATGTTTTTATAACTGTTTGAATTTTGCCCACACTGGGACAATTTCACATATCCTGTGTGCAGGCAGGACTGGTTGTCTGGATCATATATAAGCCACCTAAGAAATGAAGCACATTGGTTCTGTAACACATCATGTACCTTTTGGCATTATAGATTGTTTCAAATTGCAAAGATAATTTATTAATTCTTAGATTTGGGCTATGTGCTTCTTATGGTATTATCATGGTTGACTATAAATCCAAAAAATAGCCTCAAAATTGACAGGTCTGCCTTCCATAGCCTGAGTGTATGTACCCACAAGATTAACGAATGACCCTTTTTCACCTCAGTGTTACCTTTGTGCTGAACCATGGGCAGCAAAGGCATTACCCCTGCTTGGATCAGGGAGTCCCGCATCCATCACTGAGTTGAGGCTGGAGGGTGCCTCTGGGGACTGCCCGCTCCAACCCCCTGCCCAAAGCAGGGTCACTGACAGAACAGTGCTCAGGACTGTGTCCAATTGGGTTTTGAAAATCCTGGCTTTGTCATTTTTACTCCCTCTCATCAGGTGGTTATATTAACTGATGAGATCTCCCTGAGACATTGCTACTCCCAGCTAAAGTTCTTCAGTGGTTTAAGGGGATGGTCTGAGCAGGATTTGCCTGTAACTGCATAGATATATGCAAGCGTTTCACCACTTGGCTAGCTTTATGTTGTTAAAATCTAAAAACAAGCAGAGAAGTTATATAACCTGACTGATAACCATAACCATACCCAATTGACTTAGAATTTCATGTAAGATATTCACCTCTCCTAACATTTCCTGTTTTCTTCACTTTTTCCCTCTTTTCCAACTTTCCAAATGCCACACACACTTTTCCTCCTCTCATGGTTACTCTCATAGGTATCTCTATATTTATCAAGCACATACTGCTTATGGCAAATCTCTTTGTAAAGTAAAAGCTATACAGATTAGTATTTCATTAGAGACCTTGAAATACTGCATATTAAAGTTTCTAGATTGTTTCTCATAATCAGACTAATCTGTGGGGGCCCAATATCTTCATATACCTAGAACACTCAAAGTGAAAGTTATTCTTATATAATTTTCATAACTGCTGATCAATCATGCAGGATATCCCAATTTAGTAGAGAAAAAAAATTACATTGTATATATGAATAAATAGAATTAATTGCACTAAGTTAATTACCATTGTTTAATTTAGAATTGCACAACAGTTATGCATTTGTTTAATAAAGATTCAACAGGGAATAAAATTTTACAAGGAATACATTTTGAAGAGCTTTAGTTGGTACCTCTACCCAGTTCAATTCCATTACGTCTTTAATGTTCTCTTCTGTCACTATAAGGAATGAAATAATTACGTAGGCAGGTACACTACAATCTGTATAACAGTCTTCAGAAAAGATATATTTATTTTTCAAAAGGATTTGGAGTTAAGGTTACTTACTTTTCAAGACATTTGATGAAAACTCCAATCTGTTGAATTTACATGCTTGAGAACGCCTAAAATATCCTCTTGCTTCAACAGGGATGAGCCTAGTGCTATTTATAAGATTCTAAATTTGATCTTTGAACAGATGCATATGAAGGGAAAAACCCGCACAACCTGTCAATATCACGGCCAGCGTTTAACAAGAGCTAACAACAATAAGTAGAAAAAGGATAGGAATCTTGAAAGAAAGCAGAACAGAATGAACAAATACCACTCCATATATTCACACCCTGTAATGTAGATTGTCATTTAGAGATTCCTTCTTAAGCAGGTATTGATAAAGATCTTGGTGGAACCCTCCTGAGCTGAGCTGTTTGGTATTAGAAAGTTTTAACGATGTGTAATAATACCTGTTAAATTAGTAGTGTGAATACATTTACTTGGGGGTGCGTGTCTAGCAGGTGCTCCCGCAGCATGTGCTATGAGACATATGTGGCCTCGGAGCCATTCCTTGTGGGTGTCAGAGGGACCTTTCCATCATGTCCCCTTGGGGATATGGGATGCTCCTTGGCACTGCAACAGCAGAGGGAGGGAGGGTGAAAGCACTGCAGGGCCACCTCCATCTGCTGGTCCAAGACCGAGGCCCCGTTCTCCAGGCATTTTACCCTGCCCTGTTGCATCTCCGGGAGCTCCTGTCCATTTGCAAAGCATTCTCTTGCAGTGCAGCACCCACCACGCTAGGATCAAGGCAAGGCTCTACTTAAAAGACAGGGAAGCCTGCTCTCCTCTTTCAGGGCCTTTATTGAATGTGTATGCATCCGATTAATGTTTTGGGGTTATTTTTCATGTAATGCTCAGGGTGATAACCCTTTTGTTACCTGACCCATTATGAAAAAAATATTAGGAACCTCTGTTCTATAGTCCTGCCTATTAGAAAACTTGTAGCACACTGTGGATTTTGAAATAGCATTTAAACTTCAAACTGAAACAATCATAACTGGTGCTACCATTTTCACTTATTTATTGGCTGGCTTCTCAATGACTGCTTGAGCTGTTTAGTTTAAGGAATGGGACATTAAATGGGATATATTATCAGGCCATTAATCTATGCCTCAAGTGCATATTAAATTCTGTGAGGTTGAAGGCCAAATTACTTCCATTTCATTAGGAGAATATTCATGCCCTGTTACTACATAACCTAAAATGTTATGAAAGAATTATAATACAGGCACATTGTTAAATAAGAAAAAATTAAGTATGCCAAGTTTTTACTCAGTATATTTGTCCAAAAAAGAGCCCAGAAGTGAAGAATGGTGAGAAGTAGAAAAATATAACATTTGTTTTTGCTAATTAAGGGTAATCTAACTATGGTATTTATCACAACTACTGTTAAGCCTGCCTCATACTCTTAAACTTCTCTCCTGCCATTTCCCGAATAACAATTCATGCTGATACATCCACCAAGGTGAACTTTCAGTTTCAATTCTTAGCAAACTGCTAATCTCTACAATGTCTAATCCACTCAGTTTAGATAATATGGTTTGATCTTGTTTGTACTAAATCAATGGGGGGAATGATATAGGATTAACTCATGTTCTTCAGGAAGGTAATTAAAAAATATTTTTTTAGGAATAGAAAATTTCTAATTTGATAGGGTTATGTTTGTTAATTTCTATTACAAAAAAAGACTTGGTTACTTTTGCTCCTTTCTGTTAGAAAAAGTAATGTATATATGCACTACATACAAGTACATATATACATACATACATATATACATATATGCATGCCAACTGCCAGATAAGAACTGAGAATACTTATCAGACGAGGCACATCAGAGAAGGAATTTAAACAGAATAAAATACAATGACTGGTAGTGGGGTTCAGGAATATTTTAATAGCTGTTTAACATATCACAGTTGAAAAAGGAAGCCAGCTGAAAATTAAATAATAAAATAATAAATAAATATAAGAGGAAGTAAAACTGGAAACATATATATTTATATGCAAAAAATGAAAATATAATATACCATATTATACATATTATAAATGAATTATAAATGTATACTATATTAATATGCCTGTATATGTAGGCATTAAAAGGACATCTAAAACACAAAAATGGAAAACAATATTAGTTAGAAATGATGATGCAGACAATTGATTAAAACCTGAAAAGAAGATAAGATTAAGTAGTTGATAGGAAAGTGACTAATAGAAACAAGGACTGCCCATGTGTATTAGAAGCAGACAGAATCATACTAGTACTGCCATTCTCTGATCGAAAGGGATCAATAAAACAAAAAGATGGTTAGTTTTATTTAGAAAGGCTCAAATCAACATTTGAAAATTCTGCATCTAAAAGTTTTAGAAGAACTAGTAAAAAACTTTCTACATTGTTGAGTTGTGAAACAACAGGAAAGTTTGAGAAGATCAAAACAAAGTAAATACACTATTTTGTAAAAGGCTAAATGAGATGTCCTGAGTAATTATTGGCCCATCACCATGAGATTAATCCTAGCAAATTATGGGCTCAAATAATAAATAACTGAATCAACATGGGCTTTTGGAAACAAGCTCATTTCAAACTAATTTACTTTATAACAAGATCTGTAGTTGGGAAAGGTAACCACTGATGACCTATGTTTATACAAGGCATTTTACTTGATTTTGCTTCAATAAATACAGAACCATCACTGCTTAATGGGACAACCATTATACTGATTAAATGTGTTATCTGATGTGTCTTGAATGTAACTGTAGAAGAGGGGAGAATTTCTAATGGTGCCTTACAAGACAGAAGCTTCACAAACCTCATCTAGCAGACACTTCGAAGGAAAATCTACCAACCAGAGACAGTCATAGGGTGGTGTGACCAGAATCTGTTAGGACAAACCAGACAGCAAATAATAAAAAGATCCTTTAAGTTATTAGTCAATAGTAAAATAAAACTCAGAGCAGAAGAACCTGAAAATTTTCACAGTGACAGCAGCAGCTGAGCACAAGAGCAGTTTCCCAACAGTGCCAGCAAGTTTCCTGTAAAAGAGCATCTGATGATCAGATATTATATCTTACTTCAGGTAGGGAATTAATTCTCCATGACCTTCTTTTATCCAGGGCTGAAAACTAGATAGCTGTATTAGGTCTGGATGAGATGGAGTTAATTTTCCCAGAGCAGCCCTCAGTGCTGTGCTTTGTACAGGTAGCTAGAAAGGTGTTGATAACACACCAGTGTTCTGGCTAATGCTAAGCCCTGCTCACACAGCATCAAGGCTGTGTCTCCAGTGTTCCATTAAGGCTGTGTCTCCAACATTCCCCCTCACTAGTAGGCTGGGGATGGGCAAGATCTTGGGAGGGGGCATAGCCAGGACAGCTGTCCCAAACTGACCAAAGGGATATTCCATACCACATGACATCTGTTCAGCAATAAATGCTAACAGTAAGGTGGAGGACAAGGGACATTTGTTATTACATTTGTTTTCCAGAGGAATCACTATGTGTACTGAAGTCCTGCTTCCCGGGTAGTATCTGGACATCGCCTGCTGATGGGAAGTAGAGAAAAACTATTGTTTTCCTTTGCTTCCACATGTGGTCTTTGTTTTTGCTTTATTAAAATGCCTTTTTCTTGATCCATGAGTTTTTTCCATTTTATTTTGTCCCTTGATCTGCTGAGGAGGGGTGTGAGAGAGTGGCTTCATGGGCACCTAGCATCCAGACAAGGTCAACCCACCACAACGGCAGAGGTCCTTTCTACTCTTAAAGCCTATGAATAAGAAATTATTTTACTCAGGGACAGGTTTGAAGACTAAATAAACCATTCTGAGATGAAAAATTCTCTAAGTCTGAAAAGGATCAGAGAGGGGCTAGCAAAAATAGGTGTGTCCATGATCACAATAGCTATAGCAAATATTAAATGTTGAAGTTTGGTGTGAAAGGAGAATCCAGTTGATATTTACTGATACAGGTCAGTACTGAGCAAAGGGATACCTGAGATAAGCATTTCTTCAGGTACCTCATGGCCAGTCTGTCACTGACACACCACATTAGAGAAAGCTGTCACACTTATATGGAAAAAAAGTAGTTCTTGCACCTCAAGCTCTAGAACAGAATGTGAATATAACCTCACTTTCTTTGACTGACAGGTAGACAGAATATTAATAATCTAGGTAAAAAACAGTTTGGATAAGGTCTAATAACTAAAACTGAAAATGAGTATTGAAGCTGATAAGTATAAAAAAGATGAAAAATGTGAGAATTTCTACAAGAAATGAAAAACTTTTTTTCTAAACTATATTGCTAGGGTTTTGTTTACATACTTTTTCCATCTTTCCTGAAAAGGGAAGTAAACAATGTGGGGAAAAGTGAAATGTCATCAGTTTTCGTAAGCTTTCATTTTCAGCTTTTTTGACAAAAGGGGGTAATAATTAAAATATTTTTTAAATTTCTGGTAAACTTAAAAAAAATAGATAGCACAAGATTAAACGGGATAAGATATAAAAGACTATACAATTCTGACTATAGAATCAGCTATGTAACCCTACATTTATTACTCAAAGTATAATGATAAGCATGGCAAACTCATTATAATAATTAGTCAATTATTCTGTAATTTTTTCAGATGTAAAAATTAGTCACATTAAGAATTAATTCAGTAAGCCTTAGGCTTAATTACTTACATTTACAGGCCCCATTAATAATTTTATAAGTGGAACATTATTAAAGTATGTTACTAAAGAAGTGAGGAAAATTTATTAACAAATAAATATACCATTTATTACTTCTATAAAATGGGGTTTTTTTACCAAATTAATTACTTACTTTATATAAAGTGGCTACTAAATGAAGTTTATGCATACAGGCCTTAGACACTTCTAGTGTAACACCCTAAATCTTTCCTATGACAGGTCTTCAAAAGGTGGATAAGAGGCAAAAACCAAAAGTGAAATCCAAAGCTATTAGTGCTTTTCTTTTATGCTGAACAAGTTTCTTTGACTTCAACAAAAGAAGTGTTAAGTTCCTGCATGAATGGTTTTACTCAATACCCACTAGCAGTGTAAACCATGATTATGTTGCTAGAAAATACTATGAAAAGACAGTAAAACAGAGATCATTATACCACTTTATAAATCTGTGATTCACTGACAACTTGAACACTGTGAGCAGTTCTAGCTCCCCTACCTGAAAAAGTGTTTAGCAGGATGGTGACATGCTAAGAGAAGGGCAAAGAAGGTATGTATGGAATGGGCTCCACATAAAGAACAACCAGGTCAGTGAGCTGGAAAAACAATGATCAGTAATGGTTTACAAAATTGAGTGACATGGACTTGTGGGTACAGATAAGCTACTGAAAGAAGAACAAAATCCACAAAGTGTTGGTATTAGGTTTGAAATAAAGAAATGAAAGATTCATGGGTGAATTCTGGAAGTAGCAGAAAAAAAAAATATGAAATTGGATTAACTGACCTGCTCAGATTAATGACTTCTGAAAAAGTGAAAGGAACTTTTCATGATTATTCCAGAGTTTCTCAACTTAAACAATCCCTTTCCTGTATAACAATTCTGTACTAGGATTGCTGGAAAAAAAAAAACCAAACCAAAATTTCTGTGCTTCTTTGCCTTATGTACAAACTATCTTGAAGAGTTCAGTTTCTGTTCCTTGGAGACATGCCCTGGATATGCCAAAAAAGTGCTACATGCCTGCTTATGTTGATGGCTCTTACAAAAGGAAAGATAATTTTGGGACAAACTTTAGTTCTATGGTATCAGAACTAAAAGAGCCTAATTGACGATAGATTAGTATCTTGTGTCTGAATTCTTTAATACAGCCACCAAGGTGGAAACTTCAGTTGAAGCTTTTCTTTTTCTTATGGATGAATCACAGATAATATCTTGTTCTCATGCTGATTCTTTGATGTCTAATAAGCATGAGTTGTGTTTTAATTTTTTCCTCAATGGAGGTACCGAAATTTTTTTTTACCTCCTAGTAGTTGCCTATTCTCATGAAGTTTGTAGAAATTTAATTAGCATCAGGAGTTCTGCCTCTCTGTTCAACATATTCAAAATTATCCAACAGATTCAAGTAGTTGTGATTGCCAAAACAAGCAGACAAACAGCATGGTACAGCAGTCTTTTAACTATAGGAAATAAAGATTTTTATGTCATAGAAAGGACAGCAAAATCTTAATTTTAATTTTGCTTTTGATTTTTTCTGTATCCTTTCTGTTATGTCAGTGCAGTTTCTTTCAAATCTTCATCTTTTTCTGGAGAGATCAAAATATAGAGACGTATAAAGTACAATAAGTATTTATACTCCAGGGGAATTCAATTTGAAATAAACCATGATTAAGGATGGAGAAAACAAAATTTGTTTCTTGAGGTGCACTTGCTTGATGTGTAGGTATCTAATTAGATTGGCTTACCCTTGCATTGAATTAAAAGAACATAATTTACAGGAATACTGAAAGAATAGTTAGTATATAGAAAATACATTTTTTTTAAATTGTTTTGTAGGGCTTTTGATTAACAGATTGTGAAGTGTTTTATGCAGGAAGTAGGTATCATTGCTGTTATACAATTGAAAAAGTAGTTTAAGCAACCTTATTAAACCCACTAAGCCAGCAATACAACTGAGAATGAAATTTCAAATTTCTGAGGCCTAGGATACAATTTTTTCTACTATTCAGAGAAATGCTGGTTCTGTGGCAAGCCTTATATAAGACTGTGGACAAACTTTAAAGTAAAATGTGACATTATTTAAACAATCACAATAAGATGTTCAACACTTGGGAAGTATGTTGTATAATATCTACTTACTCGCAAAGCTCTTAGCAGAGTAATAAAACTGCAACACTGCATCCTGCATAATCATAATGATTCTTCCAAAATTGGACTGGGAACAGGAGAGGTGGTAACATTTCAGCAAAAAGGTTTCTTATATGTGGAGGTCACAAAGCTTCTAAGGACAAGCTGTAATTATTTGCTTGGAATAAGCACACACAGTCTCTGTAAGCTATAAAGGTTTCAAAAGAGCATACACAGCATTTCATGTCAATAATCTATGGATCACAAGTTGCCTAAAGGGAATGTTAGCTCCAGAAAGTAAGTTTTACTTTTTGGAAAAACACATAGATGAATTTGGCATCCTTAAAGGGCTACTCAAGGCAAAATTTCAGCTTCCTCTCTGTGCCCGGTATAGTTATGTACAGACGAGGGTATCCAGGCTTGGACACAGATAAAGAGCAGAAAAAGTTGTTGATTTGTAAAACATGCAATAGACGTCTGGAGATACACGCTGCTTTGCTTGTATTGTTTTACATACATATGGGTTGCACAGGTCAGAAACGCTAGACAAGAGAAAAGCATACAGTAAAAGCCTTTGTTAGCTGTAATTATTTTGCTTCCACAAGAGGGGAAGAAAGGGAATAGGAAATAAATCCACATCTTGTAAATAAGCCTCAATCACCAGAGAAAGCCTTTACTAATAAATAATCTGGGCCTCCTAATGCATTTCTGTTTAGCTGAATATATCCTGACCTTGACAAAAGTCAGACAGATGCCACACAGATCACACAAGTTACTATGAGTGAAAAAGGGCATAGTGGCATAGAGTTTATTCCCTTGAGCAGCAAAAAATCCCATTGAAGATGAGCGCTTCCTGAGTGCAGCCCAATTTGAGTAGGAAAAAGATAAATGAGCCACTTTTGTCTACAAGAAAATTCCACACACTGACAGAATGTTGGATGCCAAAATGGAGTGACAGGGATCTGTGAATTCAGGATTCATTATACCAGAGGTCATCCAGGGTGTAGGCTTATTGTGACACAGAATATACACTCAGTTGTAATCCAAGCAATGGATTAGTGCTGCAGCCCACACTGTAATTAAAAACCTTATATAAAGACCTTCTTGCTTATAAATTTGTACAATCTTAAGTATTTGGGCTTAGACTCTCCATGCCTTTTATTTTCAAGGTGAAGAAAATTCAGTGAAAAAATGATCACTGTTTTCTGAGAATCATTTTAGGAAAAAAACTCCATATCATTTAAGAAAGAAAAAGTATTTGATCAAGTATGAAAATGAATCAACAACATTGTCAAGGTTTAGAGTCAGGGCAGACCCTTAGACCTATAACAGATGCTCTCTGTCAACCGCCCTCCCTCCCCAAAGGGGAAAAGAAAGGGAATAAGGGAGAGAGACTTAGCAATTAGAAAAGGAAACTAGAACAGCTTTGATGAAAATGAAAATAATAATAATAATAAAAAATGGAATATATAAAAATCTATACAAAACCAGTATCGAACCCAACCGCCCTGATGGTAATTACATCACCGTCACCACTGATGCTGTGGAGCAGGCACCGGGAGAGTCCCAGACTACTCCCCACAGCAGATAGGAGCTGTGTTCAGGAGCTGGATTCTGGTGCTGGATTCAGGGACATACCGACTGGGATTGAAGGCAGAATGGACAGAGTCCTCCTCCAATGCTCCAACAAAGAAATCGGAAGAGGACCCGAGACAAACAAAGCAAAGCTGGCAAAGTGGGCCAAGAGGGCGAAAAGAGGGACTGAGATCCTCCTGATCCCTCAGCTTTATACCAAATATGATGTATATGGGATGGAACAACTTGTTGGTCAGTTTGGGGTCACCTGTCCTGTCTGCTCCTCCCTGCAGGTGCAGCCTTTCACTTTCTGCACCCCCCAATGTGGTACACAAGACCCAGCAGTGGCCTTGGTCTGCACACCAGTCCTTGGTAATAACTCTAAACATGGGGTGTTATCACTGCTAGAAGCAGGCACTGTCTGTGAGAACAGGCTGCTAACTTCAGACAGTGCAGTTAGTTAGAACTGAGCTGAAAAGTAAAATCACTGAACAGAATTAGTTCTGTTCTCACTCAAACCAGGACAAGTATTAATTCAAATCATATCTGTAAAGATAATCTCACTTTCAATGCATTCAAACTTTTTAGACTTCATAGCTAACATTTTCCTAGTTCAGGTTTTATATGTTGTTAGGCTATATCACAGTAGATACTATAAGAAACAGATACAAAAACAAGATAAAATGTATTGGCTAGAAGCCAACAGCAGAAGTTCAACAAACAAGGAGCCAAGGTTTCGGGGTTTTTTTTGTTTGTTCGGGGTTTGGTTTTTTTGTTTGTTTGTTTTGTGGGTTTGTTTTTTTTTTCTTTCAACATATAAAAGACCCACAGCAGAATAAATAGATAAAACTAGAACTGTAGGTGTACAAATATCAGAGCCAAAATTCTAATAGGTGACTTGCTTTTGAAAGTGCTTATTAAAATGATCACTGTTCACTATTTATTTTAGCATTAAGTTAAATAAGGAGAAAAAAAAAAAAAGAGTTTTGCTAGGATAATGAAGAAAGGAAAAAAATGTAAGTTTTTCTGGCAAAGTTTACTACAGTGCTTGCTGTGTATCATTTTACTTCTTTTAAAACTCAATTCTGAAAGACAAAAAAGAAAAGCCTGACATGAATTGTACTATTAAGCAGTTCTCATTTATTGCTACAGATTGAAGAAGTACACAGAAATATATCATGTAATTTTCAGAGACATTCATTTATCTGGCTAGACAAGTCATACAACATAGATATTGCTAGTTCACAGGAAACTTATATAGACCAAAATATTAAGCACCAGAGTACAGAAAGCATGTATCCTTCTATTGTCATTGAAAATAAAAAGGATGGATGCAACTGTCATTCACAAGATACCATATTTTAAAAATCAAATCCTCAGAGCTGTCCTTTTGGAATACCTTTAATACTTATGTCCAGTAGGAACAATCCTTTTTCTTCTGCTCAGAAATTATTTTCTTTACTTGTAATTCTTTTTAGGCAATAACCATCAAAAATATTTTAATTGTCCCTTCTCCACAGCTGGATGGATCAAGCTTTCTATCACAGACAACTTAATGGGAGAGAAAAGCAATTTAAATTGGGATTAATGGCCTTGGCCTGATCTGTGTCTGGAGGGAAATGAATAGAAATCACAAGGCATGTGGATTGTGTTCATCCAGATATGGTTCATATGCCCTGATGAATACTGTTGACGTTCTCAGGACTGTCTCGTATATTGGGACCTCATGTTTAAACAATAAAGTGCTAAATTGTCTTTTCTGCTTCCACAAAATAAGACCTTAAGAAGAGATTATGAGCCAACAGATTTAAAAGGGATATAAGAAATGGCAAGAAAAACAATGAAAGAGACAGAGGCTGGAATTCTATACACTGGAGAGAAGGCAAAAGGGGATATGATTGAGGGCAAGGGGAATGCACTGGATGCTTTGGCCAAGACTGCATGCTCCCAGTGAATAGCACCTCCTGCTACTGTTGCTGAAAGAAAAAGACCATTTGGGGTGAACCATTCATCTCACCCAATGAGGTGTTTCCTATGTTCTTATTGCATTCAGCTACAGTTGTAAGTTATCCTAAAGTATACATTTAATCAATGAAAAGATGGGGATGAGTCAGGTCTATCGAGTTATGTCAGATTTTGTTCTATTAGACATGTGTGGAAGTTAAAGTGAGGCCATTTTTCATGGATAATGAAATTAGCCATATTGAGCTGTATATATCCTCTTTGATTTTCTCAGCTTTAAGAAACACTAGCATTCCCATCAATCTCCGGCTCCCTGCTACCACTGTATATTGCATTGCAAAGTATGCATTGGGCTGCAAGATGTGACTGATGGTTTTTTGAGAGAAGAACCTAGAAGCTCCTGGTTCACAAACATGTTGAGAAGTATCATACGATTGTGAGGGTGACTAAGATGATGGAAAGGCACCAATAAAACTTATATTTGTGCTACACAAATCCATCAGAGATGGGTTCTCCAAGGGAAATTGCACTGCTAAGGGCACAGGCCATGCAATCACAGGCTGTCTAGCTTTCCCCTTTCTCAAAGAATCTAAACTCATTCTTTTAATGTTTTGCCAGTTATTTTCTTAACCTCTTAGTATTACTGTTTCTGTCCTCTAGAGTTCCTACATTCTGTCAGAAACTTTTGGAAGCTGTGCTGCTACAAACAAAGCACTAGTTTTGAGAAAACATTTTATGTTTGCTAAGCTTGTCATAGAAAAGTACTGAGTCCTTGAGACATATGTACCGACGGAAGCAGAATGACTGCAGTATCACATTCCCACAAATTTTCCTTTATGACTCCAACTGGTTTTGCAACTACCAAATAAGAAGGAAGGGTTAGCCTCAGGTAGCAGTTGGGCAGGAGAATGAAATGGAATGAATGAATGAATCCAACCATAAAAGATGAAAGACCTTGAAGTGGAGAGGAACGGGGACATTACAATATGCCATAACATACCACACTTCAGGCGGCACACAGAGATTTTGTTTCTACAGCACACAGTCAAGGAATTCCTGAAATAAGAACAGATAGCACACGTCTTGGTGGGAAGCAAAATGAACTAGCAGCTGCAGCAGACAGTGACTGACTTATCGACAGTTATACCAAAAGAAATACCTATTTCCCTGGGGAGCTTAGGAACACAGGATTTGCTCAGACTTCAAATGCAAATCAGGCCAAAAGGCTGATGCTTTAGAGAAACTGAAAAGATAACAGATGATCAACAGGATACCATAGCTCAGAAATTATCTTTTCAAAGTGGACATGGACCAAGAGCGCTTCACAGGTTGTCTGTTGATATTGGCTATAAATACACAGGCTCATGGAAACTGGGAGAGTAAGTTCCCCACCTGCCTTCAAACCCAAGCTTGAGAATTGCTGATTTTGACAATGTAGCTGTAGGTTCTTATAAGAAGCTACGATTGTCCAAAACCCTGCAGAAGTTGGAAGTGATTTGCATCCCTTGATTCTCCCTATACCCCATATTCATCAGGCCAAGTAGCCTGTGCAAATTTAGCTATCTGACTTGACACAAATTTGTCCATGACTCCATACTATCTGTTTTTTTCTTATTTTTTCATAAACATCATAAATTCAATAGTTATCACTAATGTTTTCCTGGGTATCATAGTGAGTGACTTCTCCCTGTTAGGTCTGTCCTTCTCTAAACATACCTGTCTTTCATGACATCTCAAAGACAAACAATAATGCAAATAAACTATCTTCTCTGTAGACACTCTTCATAACCTTATTCTTTTAGTGCCATGAAAAAGGTGCTTTAGGAATAGGCAAAATGGACTAATCAATGCATCACTACAAATGCATTTCCAGGCCTTGCATATTATAGACAAGGCACACAGCATAACAGTTTTAGCAGCAATGTTTAATTTCACTAAAGCAGAGGTAATTAAAATCACTATGTTTGCAGAGGCACTGACATTTTGTATCAAAGGCAAAACTAGAGAAAAAACTCCAACCATCTAGAGTATCAAATAAGATAAGGATGTGGAATTAATTATCTCTTTAATGTTGCACTCTCTGTACTATTCAAAATGTCTGTAACTAGTAGGTTAACTCATTTACTGCTGGTAGCAGTAGAAAGGTATTGCTGCTTCACTGTGACTTATCCACTTTTCGCCTGAGTGAGGTAATATTTTAAAATTAAATTATTTATTTATTTCATCTTTTCATACAGCATTGGGGTTTTTGTTTGGGTTTTTTTATTTTTAATAATTCAGTTTCTCTTTTCTACCACTTTCTATTAAACATTGAATCACTTGTTTTCCAGGCAACTATTGTCATGATATAGATGTAAAATGACATGTTAAACTTGGTGGTTTCATACAGAGAACCGAATTTTGTCCTGAAAGTCAATTCAAAATTATTTACATTGGGTGAATGCCGCTATGAAAAAGCAGAATCAGAGCCACTACTTTGGAACAAATCAGGTCAGATAGCAAGTAGTCTAAAAAAGCCATGTATTTTCTCCACCTTGGTGGAAGATAAGGAAAATATGTGCAGTATGGAAAAGATAGCATTTTTTAATGTTTATCAGACCCCATCCTCAAAAAAGATTGCTACTATTTTTAAAAGTTTAAGCAACACATTTATTAAATGGTTAAAACAAATGATTGTGATATACAAAGGCTCACTTTTATGTTCTAAAAGCTGGGTATCCAAGCACAGAAAATCAATCTTCTATAGAAACAAGCCAATCTGTTGCATTTACTAACTGTTTACTCATATCTAATTACAGAATGTCTCTTGAAGTATTCCTATTAAATAGCAACTCAGATAAATAATCACTGAATTATAGAAAGAGCACAACATTCACTGAAAACAGGGAAACAAAGGGAAAGAGCAAAAATAGTTTCTGTACTAAACAAGCTACAATATTTTAGTTCATATATAAACAAAAAAAAAACCCCAAGATAAATAATATTCTACCTATTGATTTGTCATTTGCCTAGTCAAGGCCTCCTAAAAATTCTACAGTTACTCATTAGTTGCTAGGCTTTTGAACTGGTTTTCTTTCATCATATCTACACAATGTAGCTCATGACCTTACAACTATTAATGGCTTTTTAAAAACAAAACCAGGTGTAGAAACACTACTTTTATGAGTCTTTTTAAGAGGTTCTTAAAAAGTACTTTCCTGTCCTCCATGTTCTTACATCAATTAACAATACAGAACTACAAAATTAATCAAATTCTCTTCCTCAGCATGACCCAATTACTAGTGGCCTGCATGGTGAATCTGGCCTTATGAATTCTGTAAGTGTCACTTACTTTTCCCTCGAGGAGAAAGGAAATGGCACTTTTTTTGGGAAATGAACAGTCTTTTTACACCCTTTCAGAATGGATAGGGGAGTCAACAAATGCAGGTAGGTCCTAAAACTGGAATTCCTTGCAGAATAGCTATGGCTGGACTGCTTTAATATCGCAATTTCATAGACCTCATTTGGTTTTGAGAGGAGAAAACTACTCTTAACATTTTAAAAGGAAGTAACTTGCAGGGAACTATGCCTCTAATACCTCTTAACAATAAAATAACATAGTTTTGGGCCTAGCATACAGACCTCTGACTGCAATCCAGAACACCAGGAAAACATTTTGCTAGCTGCCTGAAGAGCCACAGAGCAGTCAACAGAGGCCACACTGGTTAATCAAACCATTAGTCTTAATAGACAAGAGGAGGTATAAGGAAAAAACAAATCCAGATATGAAAGAAAGAGTGTGGTGGTAATAATAACCGTAAATAAGGAGATGAGAACTACAGATACTCAGTGAGAGAGCTGTTTAGCAGAAATAAGATGGTTAAGTGCTGACTGTAATGTTTTCAGGGAAAGAAATACTTTCCTCAGGAGAAAAACTCCATGATATTGATTCATAAGGTGATTCACTTATTAGATAACAAATAATATTTGTTATACAGAATGTTTAATTTCTGTCAAAATCCAATACAGAAATATTTGTATATGTATGTCAAACAATAATGAGGGTTGAATTCTGTACATTCTAATAGCAATACCAGAAGATATGGCACAGTTAAATTTTAAAATAGCTGTATCCAGAAAATTTGCATACAAAACTTGTTAAAAGTGTTGCCTGACAAGCTCTGCGAACCATTAACATGGCTTTTCAACAATTCTTGCAACACTCTGGCAGTTCCGTAACAGTGGTAGAGAGCAAATGTGTTTCAGCTTCTAAAGATGCAATTACAGACCTGTCAGCTGGATGTCAATCATATGCAGAGTAATGGAATGGATGCTACAGGACTATAATTAAGAATTAAAAGAGGATAACATAATTACTGCCAATCAACCTAGATTTGTGGGAAAAAAAAAAAATGTATCACATCAAAGTAACTTGATTGCTTATTTTAAAAAAGTTTACAAGATAGGTTCACAGAGGTGGTAGATAACACTGATATAAAATATGTATATTTCTGTATGGTATGTAACTTTTGAGAACATGCAACATTTTATTACAAAGTTGCAAGAAAACAACTTTTACACTGCACATCCAATGGAGTAGTATATTTGTTAGGCTTACAATATAAGGAATTATTCTGTTAAGTTACATCTTCACTATACACTCTTTTTAACTCTATAGGCTATGACCTAGAAACACGTAATTTGGCATCACTTACAGAAAAAAAGGAAACATTCCATTTTTTCTTTCTTATTAGATGGACTATAATAATCCCAGGTGTCTTCTTTCACAGACTAGATCACTGCTGGTCCACTTGGTGACTTTGAATATTAGACAGGAAGATGCTAACTACCTTTTCTGCTTTATTTTTAAGGCAAGAAATACACCTGTGTCTTCTACTTTTGTCAGCTTGGCTACAACAGAAAAGTTTTGGCTATCATTACCACCAAGTGACAAGAAATAAAAGTTTAAGCTCCATTTTCAAGCACAACTGGAGAAGAACTGGGCATATTGTGGTAACATGACATCAATTTCAAGGAAAGGTTCCAAACCAGAAATTCATGGTCAGTCAGAAGAGGCAAAACACTAACTGCAGTCACTGCCGTCCCTTTGCACTGTTGTCCATCATAACTTTGATGGACAGAAAGAAATGTCTAGAGCAGATACAATGGCAAATGTGGACACTGCGCACGACATTTTTTTATTCCAAAAGGAGGGAAGGAAGGAAGGAAGGAAGGAAGGAAGGAAGGAAGGAAGGAAGGAAGGAAGGAAGGAAGGAAGGAAGGAAAAGGAATTGCTACTTTTTGCCCTCACAATGCCCTCACAAATAAAATAAGGACATGTCAAATTCAGGTAGATAATGTAAGGAAAATTGTGTGACTCTTCTAGTTAAGAAACTTCCAGACTAGGTTAGTGTACTGGTTGAGCACTCTATCACTTCCCCCCCTCCTCTCAGCTGGACCAGGGGGAAGAAAATAAGATGAAACTTCTGGGTCAAGACAAAAGGAATTTAATGAAGGAGCAAAGCAATACCACATGTGGAAGTGAAATAAACCAAAAATTTATCCTCTATTTCCCATCAGCAGGAAATGTCTGACACCACATGATATGGAATATCCTTTTGGTCAGTTTGGGTCAGCTGTCCCAGTCGTGTCCCCTCCCAAGATCTTGTCCACCCCATCCCACTGCAGGGGGAATGCTGGCTAACCAGCCCTGGTGCTGTGTGAGCCCTGGCCAGCAGCAGCCACAGCACGGGTGTGTTATCAGCACCTTTCCAGCTCTCAGTGCAAAGCACAGCACTGGGAGGGCTGCTGGGGGAAAGTGAAACCCAGCTCAGTCAGACCCAATACAGTTAGTTAATTCAGGTGTCTGTTTAGGCACCTCACTCTACCACATAGACATATATTTATAAGATGAGTGCTAGTGACATGTCCTATAATGCGTTTAGGAATTCCAAGGCTGAAATTCATTAACCTTAGTTTTGTTTGCTTGTCTATTTTTTTTTCCCAGGGTAAATATTGTCCTTTTAATTGAGTACGTTACCGTGCAATGTAAAGCCTGTGAATTTGCCTTAGGAGACTACAAGGGGAAATTCCTGATAATGCTATCTTTAAGGAAGTCATTCCCTTTTAGCATCTGCTGGCATTAGCACTTTCAAGTGACAGGAAAGGTTTTTCTGACAGCTACTCCATTTGCACAGTAACTACTTGTGGAGAACAGTGAATTCATTACCCACCCATGAGGATTTCTTTAACAGAAATCATGATACTCAAAAATGAAGCAAAGAAATACTCTTCCTTCCTCCCTCCCTTTAGATATCATTGATTACTGATCTGCTTGGCCTTCTGCCTGCATATATATATATATATATATAAAATGCTAAGAAATCTTAACTGCACTTTATCAGATTATATTTTACTATTGGGGAAATGCTTCTTTACCTTTTGTATTATTCACTGCACTGTGGTATGCTATTCCATTCTCTGTAATGGTCACACTTAAGGAAGTTGAGCACATGACTGAATAAATGCTTACTTTTGCAATTTTGTCAGTTTACGGGAAAACATACAAATCCTGCTAAAACCCAGGCTATGACACCATGTCAGTTAGGGAACATACCTATTTCTGTTGAACACAACTGCCAGGAAGTAACACATAACACTGACTGATTTGCAGTTATGACAGAATTACACCAAGCCTTCAACAGAAATCATTATTGATAGGATATTCAAGGCTGCATTCATGTGTAGCTATAGTAAGACATTTGGGAATCAGACAAGAAATTCATGTTTATATTCTGTCTTCACTTTTCAGTCATGAATCTGTAAATATTTGAATTTACCATTTTATGTGGTTGGCTCCAATTTTATTCAATATAGATAGTGAAAGCTACATTTAATTTATCCTCATTATAACTAATGGCTTTTGAAGTACAGGAAATATTAATTGTGTACATACATCCATCATGTTTTGATATATAAATGGATCACTTGAAAATTCATGGTTATGCTACTGATTTGCTCTCCCATAAATACATTATTATGCTACTGAACTGAACATCTTTCCATAATTTTTCTAGTAACTGTGTTCCATTGCATACAGTGCTCAAAGCAAATTGAACAAAAACCTCAATATTTGCTTCATATACTTATCCAAGCTGAAAAGTGGAGGTATAGACAGATGTCTGTCATTTTTACAGTGCTCTATCCTGGATTACCGATGGACCATAGATCTAAATGTATAGTTAATATATTGTGTTCACATGACTAGGAGTCATACATGAAATGCAGTTCCATTCTTGCTTTTCTTCATTTATTTCAGAATTCTAAAAGAGGTGGACTTGCCCATAGCTTAACATCAAGGACCGCCGTCCCCCTGCATGGACCAGCACTCACTCCATAGGTGTTCACACCAACAGGACAAGAACGAGCTCCAGCATGAGCGCAGACGTTCATTCCATAACTACTCCAGCCCATCTCCTTGAATCCCATCTGTATTCAGCTAGTGTGGTGTGCAGGTGGTGCAAATACAAGTCCTGGTTCTCCAAGGAGTAGATACAGAGTGCAAGTGCAACCTTGAGGCACAATAACTTGCTTTGTACTAGCTTTTGTGGGTATTTTTGTGACTATGCAATTTTACGCATGTCACACGATGAAAAATGTGTGTGCTGAGCACAAATGTGCTGTTTCACTAGCTCTGCACTTGCTTTTTTTGGCATTCCTCAAATGTGGTTATCTCTACACCTTGCTCTGTAGTGGGGATATTAGAAGCTATTCTCTAAAGCCTGTTAGTTTTATTCCTGCTAATAGTGTGCAGCCTTAGGTCTGTTGGTATTGTCTCTCAGGCCAGCGAAGATCATATCCATTTAGCAATTACAGGATTGCCGTGTATTTATTTATGTTCTCTGTTACTGCACACGGGTAAGCCAATACCTACGGTACATCTAACTTAATCTATGAGTAGCAGGGACAATGTTTTGCTCCACACATGGCTGCTATACTCATATGTATGCTCTGGATCACAGTTTTGGATTCCTTACTTCTCTCACACTCATTCTTCATTCAAGGACATGTTTCTCCTTCCCTATATATTTTAGCATTTGCTTAAGGACTCTCGGCCCATTACTATCCAAATTCAATGTGATCAGCACAGTGAACTACGCTACCAAATACACTACCACACACTCCCATGCTGGTATGTGCGGAACTCTTGTGTCCTCTGCACTACACATCAGCTGCTGTTATGTAGCCTTTTGAGATCAAATTATTGTAACTGAAAGAGGAGTATGAATTTTATATTAACAGCCTGAAACCAAACCTCCTTTAAATGGTTCTACCCTCAAAATACCTTTATCTGGCACATCTCTAGATTGTGAATCTGATAAAAGTATTTGCAGCTTTCTTAGCTAAGTGGCCTGCTGGCATTTCTGAAATATTTTACATCGCTACAGTTGAAATCACAATTAGACTGAGCACATGAGAAAGACAAAGACAACACAAGTAAACTAAGCAGTGACCCTAGGCCTGCACGGTTTCTCAGCTGAAACCTTAATGCAAAATTTTCAAATAAGAAAAAAAACCCACAGGACCAGGCAGGCAGTAATAAAAGCTAAACTAGAAATAGAAACTAGAAAAATACCTGGAAAAGACAATGAGAACTCACAAAGACTTTGATAAAGAGTAACATGTAAAACCTATCTAAGAATATCTAAGACACATTTCTGCTTCTAGGGTTTTACAAAGCACAACTGCAAAGACCGGAACAGCCTTATGCTGGCAAAGCAGCAGATCCCTCTATAATGCCAGTAAGTATTACAAGACAACTGCATTCTGTGCCTTCAAGTGGCACTGAGATTTTGCCACCACAAACCTAGCTGTTCTAGTAAGCAATTTCATACAATAATAAAACAGAGTTCCAAAGACTTGCGAAATACAATTTGTTCTCTAGATAATTAATGGTGCCGAGGAAAAAAACCATACAGGCAAGATGTCCCGGGAACTGCTGTTGCCAAGACATCATGGAGCAGCAACGGGACCACACTGTAGTGGCGATTTGGTTTTTCTGTCTCTGTTTTTTATGAACAGCCAAAGTGAAAGCCCTGCGTCTTGTGCCTCCTGCACTTCTGAAGCAGCACTACGCGGGCAATGGAGACTCTGCAGGCTCATCTCGTACCCAGCCAGGCACCAAGCCCAGCCGACTCCTCAGCCCGATCCACCCTGGCGACGCGTGACATGCCCGTCACGCAGGCACTGGCGCAGCCCGCAGCTCCGAACACTCGCAGCGGGCGGCGCTGCCTATCATAGCCAGGCTGAAAGCAGCTCCCGGCGCGCCCCGACGGCAGCGAGCTGCGGACCCTCCGGCCAGGGACGAGCCAGAGGCGGGATGAGACAAGGGGCGGGGCGCAGCCTGGCCGCGGCGCTGGCGGCCCCACCTTGCGGGAGGACGCACAGCTGTCGTCACTTCCGTCGCCGGCGGGGAGCGCTTCCGGCGCGTGAGGCGCTGCGTTCGGTGGGCGGCCGCCGCTCGCCTGGAGCGGAGGAGCTTGGTCTCTTCCCTGCGCGTGCGGAGCGTTGCTGGGTGATAGCGGAGCGTTGCTGGGTGATAGCTGGGTGATAGCGGAGCGGGGCCGCGCGAGCAAGGACGGGGAGCGAGGGGCGGCTGAGGCGGCGCTGGGGCCGGGCCGGCGCGGCGCTGAGGGTCTGCCATGCGCGTCAGCCCAGCCGGGAGCGCGGTGGTTCTTGCCGGCAGGACGGCGATGTGGTGGGCCCGGCTGCGGGGTCCCTGCTCCGCTGCCGCCCCTCTCCCGCTCTGCCTTCCGGCCCGGCTGCCCGCGGGGCCTGTGGCGTGCGAGCGGCTGTACAGCTCCCACAGCAAGGTGAGTTCGTAGGGCGGCCCGGGAGGGGTAGGGTGCAGGGAGTCACTCCGCCTGCCCGAAGTTGGCCTGCAGCGAGTACCCCAGGGCGGCCGTCCTGCTTGTGGAAGGTGGCCTTTGCCGACAGGCGATGGCCTCGTGCAGTAGCCATTCCCACTGCAGGGGCCTGTGTGTCCCCTTAGCATCAGGAGGACTTTCTGCTCCAAGCCAAAGTGTGCTGCGAGGGATGTGGCAGATAGTGCCGCTTGATGCTGGGTACTGATGCTGGCAAAGAACTCTGGACTTGTTTTCTTCACTCGTTATCCCAGAGGTGCCATACATAGCCTGTGTAAGAGAGATGAGCTTTGTGTATCTAAAATCGGCAACCAGAATTTTTTGGTAAAATGCTACTGAGTGCCATTAGAGATCTCCTGGTTTCTGAAGCTGAAAGCTTTGGAAAGCAAAGAAGCCATCTTTCTTCTAAATGTCTCATTACTTGGAATCATCATGTGTAACACAAAGAAACTGGTTTAGTATTTGACGCTTCTGTGTGTTGACCAAGGAAGTCAGGCTGGTTTTCTGCATTTTTAAACTTTAGCCAAGATAACTGTTACCTGTTGCTTCTTTTTCCACAAAGTGTGCTTGTTCCTAATAATAAGGCTACTGCTACCTGAGCTGCTAGGTAATGTCACTGTATTCTTATCATAATTGTTAAGAATTATGTCTTTAATTGTCCCTGGAATGTAGTTTTCTTAATCCTCAAGTTTACTATTTTAACAAACTTGAAACTGTTTCAAGTTTTCCAGCTCCCTGTGTGCATAAGGACATAATACATTTCACAACACTTCCCAGCATACTTACTGATTATTCAGAGTAATAAATAAACATGTATGACTAAAGTGAATTGGTAGCATTTTAAACACTGGTGACAAGTTTTTATATCTCTGTTTGACATATGCATCTTTTTTTTTTAAAGGCCAAAGGCCTGTATTGTACATAGAGACTGTAGCTGTGGTTTATAAAAATAAACTTCTGTTTTTCAGGAAAAAATAGATATGTCAATGTATCCTGTTGAATGCATTAGAAACTTCAGTATTATAGCTCATGTAGATCATGGCAAAAGTACACTAGCAGACAGATTGTTGGAAATTACAGGTGAGTGTTCTCGTTTTATACTACATTTTCTTGACATGTAAGATGATGTATAAGTTTCTGTAGCTTTGATTATTAGTAAAATTTCTAATACCTTTACTCTGCTTGTGCCAAGTTGCTTGCGCTTTTAGGCTGCCAGTTGTGTAATGTGACAGGTGTGAATATCACTCTAAGATCTGCCAACAGGTAAGGGTGAGGAAGTGTGTAATTCTCTCAAGGAATAATGTATTTTGGAAAGTGACTGAAAAGGAATGCGATCCTGTAATTCCTCATCAATTGTCCCTTTAACCAGTATGCAGCAAGTTTATGATGTTTGGCGCCAGTGTTTGGGGTGGACAGAAGGGGACTGTCACAGGCTAGGAATTAGGGAGAGAGTAGTTTTCAAAAGTGTTAGTGAAACCAGGAGGAACTTCAGCTGTTTATACTTAGATAAAAGTAATGATAGGTCCTCTTGTGAGCAAACCATAAACAGCTGCCTTCCAGGGTGGTGAAGCTCTCTGGTACTGAAGCTGATATGATATTGCATAGTAAGTTTTAGAAATGAACAGCCCTGCGTTGATTAGGATTTAGTGTGTAGAATAATTGCTAATGATTAAGTGTAAATTCCATGGATTTTCAGCTACTACATAGACTTGCTTTTTCCTTCACTCCTAACTATTGGTGAAGTTGTGTTACTTTCATCTTCATAAATATTTATTTAGTCCTCATCAAATAGCCTTTTCGACTCCAGTGTTTTTATTTGTGTTGTTGTTGAGGATAAGGAAAACTATCTGCCGTGAAAGTGAGAAACAGAAGTACTAGGGGATCTTTGTTACTGTAAGTGACTCTAAAACTAGGCTTTCCTTGGAAGAGAGAGACAGAGGTTGCTTTATGGGGTTCCCTAAAGTGAGTTGTAAAGCAGTTGCTGTATCTCCCAAGAAGGGACTGATTTCAGGGCAGTTTAAATGAGTTTCTCAGAAATACCCTTTGGAAGAGTCTTGCTTTTCTCCTTTAAGGAGTGAGCAAAACAAAACCTGTGAGAGAAGCTTTTGATCAAAGTTACTTTTTATTATTACTTCCTGTGGGTTACTATGGACAGTTTTACCTGCTGCCTGTGATAGTGGCATTTTGAGTTCAGGTCTGCCAAATTGTGTGATAATGCTCCTTTTGTACTTGAGATTGGCTCTGATTTGAGCCATGAGGCCTGGAGCTGCTCTCCAGTGATAGGAGATGAAGTTTGTTTAAACATAAAATTATTTAGCCCAGAATGGCATATCTGCTACTTTTTAATCTCTTACATGATGTTTTGTATCCTGCTTGTTCAGTATTTTATATAACTTCATATGTAAAAATATATTTAACAAATACTAAATATTTGTGGAAAAGCTTCATTTGCAGCAAGAAATCTCATGTTTTCCTGGTTCCTGGTATTTTCCAGAGTTATTTATTTTTAGAGCTAATGTACGAAACGAGGTACTAAAACTGTATTTTTATCTCAGGAACAATTGTTAAAACTGACCGAAATAAGCAAGTACTGGATAAACTGCAAGTGGAACGTGAAAGAGGAATTACAGTTAAAGCGCAATCTGCATCTCTTTTTTACAATCATGAAGGAGTAAACTACCTCTTAAATCTTATTGACACGCCAGTAAGTTAAGTATAAACAGTGTTTAAATAACACAAAGCTAAATGTCTTTATATTTCAGAGTCGAAGATTTTTGGCTTCTTGTGTTTATTCAGTTTCTCTTTTTTTTTGTAGAAGTTGTGAACGTGTATACAAATGAGAACATCATAATATAGAAATCTTTGCAAAAGATTATAGAAATACCTGACTTGTAAACATTTATTTTCTCTACAGGGCCATGTGGATTTCAGCTATGAAGTATCACGATCACTGTCTGCCTGTCAAGGTGTCATACTTGTGGTGGATGCCAATGAGGTGAGTTCTTAAATCTTCTTGTATTCTACTTAGAATTTCAGCAATTTCTTTATGCAAATAAGAGAGAAGATTGGTGTCGTGGTGGTTTTTTTGTTGTTGGTTTGGGTTTTTTTTTGTGTTGGTTTTTTTTTTTCCCCAATAGTGTTTTTGCCCCTGGTCTTACACCTGTAAAAGTATTATGTTGCACAAGAAGAGTAATCACACAGAATCACAGAACATTAGGAGTTAGAAGGGACCTCAAAAGATCATCTAGTCCAACCCCCCTGCTAGAGCAGGATCACCTAGATCAAGCCACACAGGGACGTGTCCAGGTGAATTTTGAATGTCTGCAGAGGAGACTGCACAACGTCTCTGGGCAGCCTGTTCCAGTGCTCTGTCACCCTCACAGTGGAAAAGTTTTTCCTTATGTTTAGCCGAAGCCTCCTGTTCTCCAGCTTGTACACATTACCCCTTGTCCTGTCACTGGATGTCACTGAGAAGAGCCTGGCTCCGTTCTAATGGGAGTTTAAAGAAATTCTAGAGAAAAATACTTGTGTAGATAGTTACTGCAGTTCCCTGACTTAGCAATAAAAGCACAGGATTAATGAAGAGTCAGATCCTACATTTTTTTCAGAAATAAATGTTCTTTGCTGCTTCTTTATATTGCAAAAATGTTAGGCTCATATATCCACAGTGAATTTCCCCATATAAGTGATTTTGCACTTGATCTGTTATAAACAAAGGTGAAGTCAGTAAATAGCTTCTTTTTTTTTTCCCCTTTTCTTACCCCTCATTTCCCCTTCTGCCTGCTCTGGTCCAATTGTGATATTAGGCTTCATACTCTCATTCATTAGCATCTCTATCTCTTTGATTTCCTTTCTTTGGTACTTGGATCTGGAAGGTAATCTTCCTTTTCATATTAATTAGAGCTGTTTTGTTTGCTATCCTTTTGAAATAAATGTGAGGTACAAACTTTATAATTTAGTTTCTTTTTTGAAACTTAACTGTAAGGTAAATTGAAGGTACGTTTCTGCATCTAGAGTTAACTACTATCTACAGTTAACTGTTTACTATGATAAAGTGAATAGTTCATTGTAGTCAAAGAATCTGTTTTTTTGAGGTACCTGTTGTGATCTTGGCCATTCAGAAATAACATACATAAAAATATGTATTTGGTTCAAAATGTATACATACTACTGTGTTATCTATAAATAATTCCATGTAAGTGATCACATATACAGCATTATTAGTTTGTCTACTTGTATTTAGATTATGAGAAATGTTGTTTTCCTTCTCAGCAATGTGTATAATCTTTACTTATTTTCCATCCCCCAAATGAAGGAGTGGATAGAATAGTGAAATAATCTTATGTTGTGTACTATGCCTTAAAAAACCCAGCCAAACAGAAAAACCCCAAACCATCAAAACTCAGGAAGATACCATGTTAAACTTTTCTAATGCTTATTTTCTAGGGTATTCAGGCTCAGACAGTGGCAAACTTCTACCTTGCTTTTGAAGCACAGCTTGCAATAATTCCTGTGATAAATAAGGTAATAAACGTTCCAGAGTTTCATGTTAAATACTTGAGTTGTTAAAGTATGTAGATTAGTAAGAAATGTGTCCTAAAATAGAAGTATATAATGAAAAAATAACTAGAATGTAATAAGAATTTTATGCATTTATTGTCTGTTTAATATTTTATCAAAATTGCTGGGAACTTCATTTTTTTTTTATTTCATAAAATACATGTAGAAGCATTTTACAAGCAGCACTAAAAAATTATTCTTGGGAGTCTGTATGGTAAATAAAGGACAGAAGCATTGTCTAAATTGTATCTTGATAAAATGAAATCTGAATCAGTTACAGCTTGTGAACAAATAAGCTTGAGGCAAACAAGGTCTATGTTATGAAAAGCAGCTGACCACTTAGGTAATACTCAATACTGTGTATTTTACACTAATGAGAGCAAGCTGAAGCTGTGTATTTCCAGGGTTTCAAATTGACATGTGAGATGTTTTGCTGGTGTGAGCATTTGGGCATGAATGACCAGAAAGGTGCGGATTAACCTGCACGTGCTTTGCCACACTCCAAGCAGGCTGGTTGTGATGTGGCTTTTGGACAGTCCCCAGAATCCATGGCTAAATGGTCAGTGATCCATTACACCACTTAAACACACACAAGTCTATGTAGACGGCTGCAATCCACTGAAGGGTACTGAGGGAGCTGGCGAAAGCTCTCACTAAGCCATCTTTCGTCATTTATTAGCAGTTCAGGCTAGCTGGGGAAGTCCCAGTTGACTGGAGGTTAGCAAATGTGTAGTAACCTATCTACAAGAATTGCTGAAAGGAGGATTCAGGGAACTACAGGCCTGTCAGTCTGACCTTGGTGCCGGGGAAGGTTACGGAGTAGATCAATTTCAGTGCCATCACATGGTACATACAGGACAATTAGGCGATTAGGCCCAGTCAGCATCGATTTATGGAAAGACAGGTTCTGCGTGACTAACCTGATCTCCTTCTATGTAAAGATGAACCACTTAGTGGATGAGGGAAAGGGTGTGGTTGTTGTCTGCCTGGACAGTAAAGCCTTTGACGCTTTTTCCCCACAGCATTCTCCTGGAAAAACTGTCTGCTTATGGCTTGGACAGGCGTATGCTTCATTGGGTAAAAAACTGGCTGCATGACCAGGCCCAAAGTGCGGTGGTGAATGGAGTTCAATCCAGTTGGTGGCCAGTCACGAGTGGTGTCCCCCAGCATTCAGTATTGGAGCCAGTTCCGTTTAATATTTTTATCAATGATCTGGATGAGTGCATCCTCAGTCAGTTTGCAGGCTGCACTGAGTTGGAGTGTTGAGGCAGGTAGGGAGGCTTTACAGAGGGATCTGGACTGACTGGATTGATGCGTCGAGGCCAGTGGTATGAGGTTCAACAAGACCAAGTCCTGTGTCTTGCACATAGGTCAAACAACCCCATGCAATGCTCCAGGCTTGGGGAAGAGTGTCTTGAAAGCTGCCCTGGATGAAAAGATGCTGTGGGTGTTGGTCAACAGCCAGCTGAATACGAGCCAGCAGTGTGCCCAGGTGGCCAAAAAGGCCAACAGCATCCTTGCCTGCATCAGAAATTGTGTGGCCAGCAGGAGTAGGGAAGTGATTGTCCCCCTGTACTTGGCACTGGTGTGGCCGCATTTTGAATACTGTGTTCAGTTTTGGGCCTCTGACTACAAAAAGGACACTGAGGTACTGGATTGTCTCCAGTGAGGGGCAACGAAACTGGTGAAGGGTCTACAGAAGTCTTAAGAGGAGGAGAGGCTGAGGGGACTGGGGTTGTTTAGCCTGGAGAAAAGGAGGTTTAGGGGAGACCACCTTGCTTTCTACAACTACCTGAAAGGAGATTGTAGTGAGGTTGGTGTTGGTCTCATCTTCCAAGTGACAAGCAATAGCACAAGAGGAAAGGGCCTCAAGTTATGCCAGGGGAGATTTAGGTTGGATATTAGGAAAAATTTTTCACAAAAGGGGTTTTAAAGCAGTGGAACAGACTGCCCAGGGAAGTGGTGGAGTCACCATCCCTGGAGGTACTTAAAAGACATGTAGATGTGGTTTAGTGGTGGACTTGGTAGTGTCAAGTTTATGATTGGTCTGAAGGATTTTAAGGATCTTTTTCAACCTAAATATTTCTACTATGAGTCTACTAATCCTGTTTTTGAAATACTAGATGTAAAACAGCTGTGGTTTTCAAATTGGAAATTATGGATGTGAACAATTTAGAAAACTGTTGGTGTGAGCCTAGGCTGTCTTCTGTCTAGATGTACAGACTTGTCTTAGCAATGTATAATTTACAATTTCTGTGTCACTTCTCGGGTGACTCTTTAACCCAACAAATCTGAAGACTCCTATTTGTGGATAGGAAGGACTTAGATAATTTGGGATATATATAACAATCTTGTAGTCCCTCATAATTTAAATGCTCCAGTTTATGAATGTTTAATTTCCCTCTGTTTAAAATACTTTTTGCTGATAAATCTTTGAGTGGCTTTTTACAGAAATAATTTTAAAGGTTCTTGTTATGATAATCCATGTATTCCTCTATGTGCTTTAGTGGGCTTTTTCTTTTTGTTAATGATGATACACAGATGTGATTACATGAGTAGCAGCTCAATCTTTACAAATTGTAGTCTTACTTTTAAATGAAATCCAAATGATACAATGTCTGTGGGCTGTATGATTGGAATCACAAGATTAATTACTTCTCAGCTCGAATTGATTGCTTTTTGTAGATGGATATTGTACTTAATATTTGATCCTATAAACAGCATAGGTAGACTTATGCTTTCAAATTACTTTGTAAAATAAAGATTTTTACCGCCTTTTGGGCAAAGGTGTTCTGCCTAATGAAACAAAAATAATTTCATTACAAAGGGGATCCTTCCTGAAGTCAAGCAAGGAAGACTTTTTCTAAAGTGAATCTTGATAAAGATCTTTTCCAGAAGACATCCAGTCTATAATCATCAATATGTAAAGGTTCCATGATTTGTGTATTTGGAAGCTACAGTGCTGTTTCCTATGAAAGTCATGGTTGTCTGTATATTTAGCAGTTCATTGTTTTTCAGATTGACTTGAAGAATGCAGACCCTGAAAGAGCTGAAAAACAAATAGAGAAGCTGTTTGATATCCCTATACATGAATGTGTAAGGGTAAGATCTCTTTTGTAACATGGGTGATTGTATAACTACATCCACTTCATAGCTAATGAAAGACATTTACTGTGTAGTAAATTAACAAGGTGTCGTCTGTCTGCCTGTCTTTGTCTGCCATATGTGAAATTCTTTAAAGATTGTTGCCTGGAAAACAAGAGTGGAGAAAATACTTCTCCGTCCAGAATTCTGTTATGTCTTGGTGAATGGCATTAGATAGATTTTAAATTATTTCTTTTTGTGGCTCCATAAACTGTTTTCATTTTTACTATAACTATAATTGCCATTCAGGACAGAAAAAAAGTTACAGAACAATTTATAATTAAATAAGCATTTCGTAGGAGTAGCATCCTAAAGTGTGCTTCAGAGTGTTTTTTTGGGTTGTATTATCTGTGGTCACAGAAACTAAGTAAACGTGACACTATTTAGTAGATACTGGATGAACACAAGACCACATGTCTTATAAAATTGTTGTTGGAATTGTTTTAGGTTTCTGCTAAACTAGGAACAAATGTTGAAAAAGTTCTTCAAAAGGTCATTGAGAAGATTCCACCGTAAGTCTGTGTTTAAATTTGAAACCTTGTAAAGTTAATTGTTGTATTACATGTATTGTAAATATTGGTACTAGTTTTGCACTTCATCTGATTTAAAGTCAATACTATATGGAGAGATGTGAGAGAAATCTAATGTTGGAGCTGGTTAAGTCAGTTTTAAATTGCAAATCAGAAAAAAATTGACACTATATTTGAAATGACTTAAAAAGTGAATGTGTGAATATCAGCAGAGAAGTGGGAGAGGAAAGCTAATTCAGTCTGAAGTGAAAGATGAGAGATGAAGCACTAAAGGTGATACTTTTTTGACTGTTTATACAGCTTCCATGAAACTCAGTAATTGAGGATGTATGCTGTTACTCCTTTTGAACATTGCAGTTAAAATTTATAAGTGTAATTGAAATCTGCTGTTATAGAGTTTCATATCGTGAACCCAACAAAGCTTTTAAATTACAGTTGTTTCAATTGGCATATTGATTTTCATTCTTTTTTTTTTTTTTTCTATCATTAGGTAATAATTGAAGTCCTCATATTAACTAATGTTAATATTTATAGTTAAAAAAAACCCAAAAAAAACTCACAAGCAACACAATGAAAACCCGGTATTAGGTTTTTATGAAACATAGTGAAACCAAAATACCAGTGGACTTGCTACTGGAATGTTGAGTTTTTGTTGTCCTTCAAAATGCAGTATTTTAATCATCTGGTTCACCTGTTGTGAAATGGTTATGCATTTGGGTTTTTTCCCTGTTTGTACTGCTATTGCACATGGGGACATGCAGTGTAAAGATTTGCTCCATAACATGTAGTGAAACACTGAAGTGATGGCTGGTATGTGTTTACTGAAACTTACTCAGTAGTTTTATCTATATTAATATGGAAGTTTTTGGGGCAGGAGTGCTTGCTCATTCAATACTGAATGAAAAACACACCACTTGCTTTTTTTTTTTTTTTTTTTTTATGTGACAGACCCCAGTGTAATTCTGCTGATCCATTGAAAGCCTTAGTGTTTGACTCCACCTTTGACCACTACCGAGGTGTCATAGCTAACATTGCACTGTTTGGTGGGGAGATTCAGAAAGGGCATAAAATTGTGTCTGCGCACACAAAGAAAAGATATGAAGTTAATGAAGTGGGAATTCTTACTCCAAATGAACAGCCAACGCATAAGCTGTAAGTAAAAACTGCTTGCAGTGGAACAAATCATAAATCAGTGTAAAATACAAAATCTTGCATTTCTATTTGATTTTTCCTTTGAGTAGTAAAAGCTGGGAGATACCTGGAGTTTTTAGTTTGTTTGGTTTTTTTGGTTTTTTTTTTATTTGATGTTGGGAATTTTTATGATTATTATTTGTAATTTAATGCTCAGTGGCAGTCTTTTCATTTTGGGCATGCTGAGTCAGGAGCTTTTGGGAACTGCATTTTGGGTACTGCTAGGGGGAGGAAGTCAGTCTTATCTAGAGTACATGAAACATCTGGACATTATGACTATAATTTGATACTGTTATTCAGCTGTCCAATTTATTTTTAGGAATTACCTTGTTTGAGAGTGGAAGGGAATGGGTCTTCATCTTAGTTATTGCTGCCGCATATTTTGAGGGTGGAAAACTTAAAATCCATGTGTGCAACAGCTTCCAGAAACTGGCTCCTCATGGCAGCAGTGGGAAGAAAATCAGGTACTCAGAATTAGCAGAGAAGCTTTCTCAGTTTTCATCCAAGTATATGTTAAATGACTTTATTGGGAGATTCTTCAGTGAGACTACAGTACTGTGTGTGGTGGGTTGAAGCCAGCCAGCGGTTAAAGCTCCCAAACAGCCACTTGCTCAATCCTTCAACCCCAGTGAGATGGAGGAGAGAATTGGAAGAACAAAAGTGAGAAAAGACTTGTAGATCCAGATAAAGACAGTTAAATAAGTGAAGGAGAAAGAAAAGAAGTAAAAACAAGTGATGTAAAAGGTGATCAGTTACCCCCTCCCACAAGCAGACCAATACCCTGCTAGTCTACAAGTAATAGCCACCTTAAAAAAGACTACACTCCTTGTTTTTTATTGCCAAGCATAATTTTACATGGCATGGAATATCACATTGTTCAGTTTGGGTCCTCTGTCCTGGCTTTGTCACTTCCTAGCCTCTCAGACATTTCTAGCCTATTTGCTGGGAGGCACAGTGAGAAACAGAGAAAGCATTCATGCTGTGCAAGCGTTATTCAGCAATAGCTAAAACATTGGTACGTTATCAACACCATTTTAGTTACATACTTAAAATGCAACAGCATATGGGACTGCTATGAAAAAAGTTAACTTCATTCCAGACAAAACCAATACACTGTGGTGTTTTACTCTTTATCTACCATGGATTCCTCCTCTAACAGCGTTATGTGCTGATAGAAGACATTGTCTTTTCTTGTTTCTGGCACTTAGTATATGAAGGTTGCTGTGCTGGCAGCTGGGGACTGTCATTCTTCCTTAGATCCCTGAGAATTTTCATCTAGCTTCAGCTTTCAAACTGGGAGTAGTACAGAATTCAAAATCCAGAACTATAAATGTAGTGTCTAAGAGAAATGGAGCTAATTCAGTGAACAGATAGTTTGTCCTTTGAGACAAAGCTCACAACTCAGAGGAGAAACAACTTACGTGTAGCTTAGAGGCTTTTAGGTGAGGTTATTTCTTTGAGTTTCTGACTGAGCCAAGTCAAGTGGGAAAAAATAGTGGAAATACTGATAATGCTGAGAAGCATGTCCATATAATGCTGATTTTATTTAGATATGCTGGACAGGTGGGCTACGTGATTGCTGGAATGAAAGAAGTAACAGAAGCCCAAATAGGAGACACACTGTTTTTGTATAAACAGCCAGTGGAGCCTTTGCCTGGCTTTAAGTCAGCGAAGCCAATGGTTTTTGCAGGTGAGGAGAAAACTGATATAAAGTGGAATTACTTCTTTCATTAACAAAGATGAGAGAGCTATTAGAGCTTTTGAAAGAATATACATGTATATTAAGAGTTGTGAGGATTTAATTTTAGCAAAGTTAAGCTAAAGAGTCATGGTATTTATATAGCTTTGTGTAATTTCCCCTGTGATTTAACAGACTGGATTAACAATAGTTGCAGATTGGTTTTATATGTATACAGTAAACTTTAGCTTTAAAAAAGTCTATTTTTGGCAGTTCTTCATCTAAATAGTCAAGCTTCCATAAGAATTTTGTGTTGTTTTTTTTTCCTTTTTCCTTTTAAAAATTATCAGTTGTTCCTTTTTCATTAAACATGGTAAACTGTCAAAGATAAAATTCAGAATGATTCTGTAAAATATTTGAATTGTTAGGCTTATATAGTTCTTCTGAGTTGTTTTATGGAAGATAGCTTTAGAAAGAAATTCAGGAGATGACTTTCCAGATTTGTGAAAACTCACTTGAACTGTCTCTCAGAGATGAGGTGGTCTGTCAGTGAATGTGGAAGCAATCAACAGTTTCTGAACATTTGGTCATGTGAAAAGTGATACAGTAGAGTCTATTTCAGGTAGTAATTGTACAGGCAGCTGCTTTTATTAATTTTTAAAAATACATAAACAGTTGCAGCTTTCTTAGATGTGGCACTTTTTTTTTCTGTTCCTTCTTACCTTTGAAGGAACATCTCAGTGACATTTGTCTGCTTATGCAGTTATGCTTAAGCTATATATTTACACTGAAGCTGTGCAAAACAGTGGTTATACTCAACTGTGCATCTTCCATAGCTGTGAAGTATTAGATGAGTACAGAAACCCTACCATTATGGTTGCAATGTTAATTCCTGGTTTTATGAGGTGATCTAAAATGTATTACATCTTAACTACATGTTTTTGGAAAAAAAAATCTTTATATTGTTTTTCACACTTTAAAGTTGGAACAGAAAGTAAGCTATTCTGTTAACTGTAAGAGGCATGTTTTAAAGCTAAGTCCACACTAGATTAAATGCTCTATCACATCAATTCTATCTAATACGTTTTTGACAGGAATGTATCCTATAGATCAAACAGAATATAATAATCTCAAAAGTGCTTTGGAAAGGCTGACGTTGAATGACTCCAGTGTAACTGTTCATCGTGACAGTAGCCTTGCCTTAGGAGCTGGCTGGAGGTGAGGCTTTTATACTGATTTCACTTTTTGGAACGGTTCGTAAATTGAGAACATAAGTGTAAGAAAACTGAAGGTTGAATTAAAATGAATTCAAAATTATGACCTTTAATTCAAAAGGATCAAAAGCATTTGATTTTCTTAAATCCTGTATTTGATCAGGGTATGCAATTTCATGTGATTGATAGTTCTTGTTCTCAAAGACTCGTACCATTCAACTGTAGCATCATTTGGAGATGGTTCACTCTGATAGTGCAAGTCTAGCAATGTAAACATACTGGAGGATTAAAAAACCCACCCCACTGTGAAATTCCAGGGGATATATGTACATAGATACTTTGACCAACAGGATATTTTTTTTCCCCAGATTGGGTTTCCTTGGTCTTTTACATATGGAAGTTTTTAATCAACGTCTGGAGCAAGAATATAACATGTCTGTTATTTTAACTGCACCTACAGTTCCATATAAAGCTATTCTCTCCTCAGCAAAGTTGATAAAGGTATGTTAAATTTATTACAGCGTTACATAAACACCAGCTTAAAAGCTTCCTATAATAAACGTGTATACGTTATTTTTTAATGGTTTCGTTTTTGGGGTTTTTTTTTTTAAGGTAGACTAGTACTTGTTTTATGGTAAATGTTAAACACCAAGATTTAACTTAAAAATACTTTTTAATTTTTTTTGTTTATTTGTTTAATTGTTTTCGTTTATATGAGGGAGAGGGCGACACTGAGGGAGAGGGTGACACTTCAGAGTACTGGCTGAAAGGAGGCTGCAACTAGGCTGGCTCATAGTTATCCAACGTGTTCTTCTAAACACTACAGAAAATCTGTATATTCCAAACACCTTGTATAAGAAAGGTTGCTGTACTTGCAAGGTGTATGGCAAGTTTTTCTCTTCAGATATTTTGTTTTCTTCCTTAGGCAATATAGCATGTATGCTATTGTTCAAGAACACTGCGTTGTCAGTAGAAGTGATACACTTGCTTTGGTGCATGGGCGAGGTTGTATGTACATGATAAGAATCATGACCTTTCTTTTACTTCAGAAGGATAATTCCAGCCCCTAGTGGACTCTTACAAAGGAATCAAATTAAGACCACTTCAGCGTGTAAAAGACCCTGAACCCAAGGCTGTATTTAGAGAAGACTGTCCCCATCACCAAATTGCAGAATACTTTGAGCATGTCTTTTAGATAGAGACTGGCCCCTTCTACTTGACACCCACCCTTTAGATACTTGTAAACTTTCATAAGATCCCCTATCAGTCTTCTCTTTTCCAGGATAAACAGCCCCAGGGCTGTCAGCCTTTTCATAGAATCATAAAATGGTAGGGGTTGGAAGGGACCTCTGGAGATCATTGAGTCCAGCCCCGCCTTTCTCATAAGAGAGATGTTCCAGTTCCTTAATCATCTTTGTAGCTGTTGGACTCTCTCTAGTGTTTCCCCGTCCCTCTCGAACTGGGGAGACCAGAACTGAACACAGTATTCCAGATGTGGTCTCACTAGTGCAGAGTAGAGGGGGAGGAGACCCTGCCTCAGCCTGCTGGCCACACTCTTCTTTATGCACGCCAGGATACCATTGGCCTTCCTGACCACAAAGGCACATTGCTGTTCCATGTATAACCTGTTGTCCACTAGGACACCAAGGTCCCTCTACATGAAGCTGCTTTCCAGCAGGTCTACCCCTAACCAGTACATGGTGTTGCTCCTCCCCAGATGTAGGACTCTACTCTTGCCCTTGTTGAACTTCATTAGGTTTGCCTTTGCCCAGCTCTCCAGTCTGTCCAGATCTCACTGGATGGCAGCACAGCCTTCTAGTGCATCAGCCACCTACTGAGGTGGCAAACCTACTGAGGGTACACTCTATCCCTTCATCCAGGTCATTGATGAAGATGTTGAATAAGACAAGACCCAGAACAGACCCCTGGGCAACGCCACTACTTACAGGTTGCCAGCTGGACCCTGCACCACTGATGACAACCCTCTGAGCTCTCTTGTTCAGCCAGATCTTAACCCATCTCCCTGTTAACTCTTTTAACTCACACTTCTGAGACTACCTATGAGGATGTTATGGGAGACAGTGTCAAAAGCCTTTCTGAAGTCAAGGTAGACAACATCTGCTGCTCTCCCTGCATCTACCCATTCAGTCACACCATCATAGAAAGCTATCAGATTAGTAGGACATGTCTTCCCTTTAGTAAATCCATTCTGGCTACTCTTGATAACCTTCTTTTCTTCCATGTGCTGAGATATGGTCTCCAGAATGAGCTGCTTCATTACCTTTCCAGGGATGGATGTGAGGCTGCCTGGTCTGTATTTACCAGGGTCCTCTTTCTTGCCCTTTTTGAAGACTGGAGTGACACTGGCTTTCCTCCAGTCCTCAGGCACCTCACCTGTTCTCCATGATCTTTCAGAAATGATGGGTAGTGGTAGAGCAACAACATCAGCCAGCTCTCTCAGCACTTTTGGGTGCATCCCATTAGGGCCCACAGATTTGTGTGTATTCAGTTTACCCAAGTGATTTCTAACCCAATCCTTTTGTTGAAGCTATGCCTTACACCTTATGGGATCAGGATGGAGTAAGAAGGAATATCCTTGATTCTACAGGCGAGTGAGATGGAAAGATGAACAGAAAGGCTTTTTTATTTCTATGGATAACCCTAGGTTGTAGTCCTAGTTCTAAGTACTACTTCTGTTTAAAACTTACTGGATAAAATGCTTAAAAAAACCATTTTCCTGCTGAAAGTAATTCCTATAATATTTCTATATAATAATATTTAAAGATATGCAGATATTTTGATCAGAGACTTCTGTATGTGATGTAGAAATCTCTTAATATTGTGCATGGTATAAACTTAAGTTGTGTAATTCACAAATGTTTCCAAGCAGTTGAAACATTTTTTTAGCGTTTTTTTCAACGCTCTCCTTGTCTCCTTTGATATTCAGTCTACTTATTTATAAAATTACAGCATCCTTTTATTTGTTTGTTTTCAGGAGTATGGTAAAGAAGAGATTACTATTATCAACCCTGCTCACTTTCCTGATAAACTTTCAGTGTCTGAATACTTAGAGCCAACTGTTCTTGGTACTATTGTAACACCTCATGAATATATTGGGAAAATAATTGCTTTGTGTCAGGTTGGTATATAGTTTTGGGTTTGTCATTTGCATTTTTAAGTTCTTTGTATATTACTTGAAGTGAAAATATTAGACTAGATACTCGTACTTAAATAATATCTTTGACAGTAATTAATTTTTTTCCAGAGTATTTAAACTTTTTATGTGTAAAATTAAGTCTGAACAACAAAATCTTACAGTGAAAGTTAGTGATGAAGCTCAGATTTCAGAAATTAAATTTTAGAGAGTATAGAGTTATTATTTTAGCGCTGCAATTTTTTTTCTGTGACTTTGGCAGACTACCACTACAAAAGTTACTTTGGGGCTTGAAGTACGGGAGTTCTCTTGTGTAACTGGAAACTTCTGTCAGGAGGAACTGAAACTGTTTTTATTTGTCTAGGATCGTAGGGCAGTCCAGAAGGATATGTTGTACATTGACGAACGGAGGGTTATGCTAAAATACCTCTTTCCACTGAATGAAATTGTGGTGGATTTTTATGATGCTCTTAAGTCTCTGTCTTCTGGTTATGCAAGGTAACTACCTCCTTTGTACTCCCTTCCTTCTCCCACCCTGGACTCTGAGCGGGGGAGCAAAAAAAGATCTGAGAAGATATGGAAGGGCACAAGTAAAGAATATTTCATGATGGTGCTGCAAATCAAGCCTTATTTCATCTTTTATGGTTTAGACTCACTATGAAAATTGATGGAAACACAGCTGAAAAAACACTAAAAGTGCATCACTATCTAATAATTTCTTTGGTGATGTGTATTTTTCAAGAGTGATAAAAAGAGGCATTTACTCATCTAGATGAATAAGATCTATATGGTTCTTACTTCTCTGAAGTGACAATGTGCATTTTCTATCAAAGCAGTCACTGAAAATTTACTTCTTGCTGTATTGTCTCTTAGAATCATAGAATGGTAGGGCTTGGAAGGGACCTTTGGAGATCAAGTCCAATCACTCTGCCAGAGCAGGATCACCTAAGGCAGGCTACACAGAAAAGGGTAAAATAACCAAATACTGATTCTTCATACTTTATTATTGGAACAAAGTAAATAATCTGTATTTTGAGACAAAATATTCTGCTGCTCTATAAAACCAGAGGCTAGAACAATGCCCAGCTGTTTATGAAGAGCATTTGTGAGTTTAATGCAAGGGAGAATGTTGCATGGCAGATGGACTTGTGCCACAGGAGGCTTAGTAGCTCTGACAAACCTGAGGTGTAGTGATATTGATAGTATGACACATTTTGACAGGAAATGGTATACCCACTTGTATTACTCATTTTATAAGCATAAAAATGAATTTTATTAAAGGACTGAATTTGGTTCGAGTTTGTGTTTTCTTAACTATGCTTTATAGAAGTAAGGTGTGTTTTGCCCAGGTTTGTGTGTATCTGAAGTAGGAGCATAAGCAAAAGTAGGTGAAGCAGGAAGGAGAGGTAGAAGAAACAGAGGGATGCACATTTTGAATTTTCTCTCGAGACCTAGCTCCCCAACTAGATAAAAAAGTCAATCTCTTTATCAAGAAGCTGTCACGTTAGCAGAATTATGCTGGGTTTCCTGTGATTCCAGTGTGATTGCAAACAATGTTGCATTGTCTTACTGATTTTATATTTCGTAATTGATTACCTTATGTTTATTGTGTATTTAATCTCTCAATAATCGTACCTCTGTTACATGAATCTAGCCACACAACTATGCTTTATCTAAGCCAATTAAGATAGAAGTACTTTCAAATACTCCCAAAGAATTTTCCCCCTGCTCTGTTCTTTTATCCAGATCTGACCAGATAAGTGATATTGGTATTCTGACATACAGAGAGCAAGGCCTGTACCTACCACAGGACAAATATGGGTTGGAAATGAAAACATGTCAAAGAGAATGATAGAGGGGTCATATAAAAAGTCTGATAAATGACAGGATGCAAAGAAAACAATCTAGTGTTGGTGTTTGTTTTGTGTGACATCAAGGATGTTTACTGTTCAAAGCTGTGTTGAAGGATTCTGTTGTTTTGTTGCCTGGAGCTTTAAGGATCTCAAAGCTGGTAGAAAAGAAGTGTTTGAATAAACTCTTAAGAGATTGCAGTAAGAATGTAGATTTTTGATTGATTTACCTTGCTTGGTAGCTGGAAGGCAGGAGGATACCTTTTGCTGCCTGGGAGATGAAATTTATCTGCAGTAAATTTCTAGTCTAGCCTCGAATAAAGGAGACGTACCGAGAGACTATTAAAACCCGTGCTCCTATTTTAATAAAAAGTTTGAATGTTTTAAGAAATGTGTCTAACCCTTAAAATGTATTGAACAAAGATTGCATAATATTTTTACAAAATTATCACTAACTTTTAAACTCCTTTTGTTTAGTTTTGATTATGAAGATGCAGGATACCAGGCAGCAGACCTTATCAAAATGGATATTCTTCTAAATGGAAATCCAGTTGAAGAACTGTCAACGATCATACATAAGTATGTTGACCAAATTCTCTATTCCAAAGAAATAAGACTTCCTATTAATTTACAGTGAAAACATATATATGTATCACTAATATATGTGACACATATGTATGAAAAGAGCATTGAGGATTTCACCGCATCACTTTTGGAGATGATCTGAAAAAGAGAGGTATTTAAGCACTAGATATATTTTAGTGGTAATAATGTAGGGCAGGGAGGAGAAGGAAATGCAAAATGCTGATATTTTAAAGAGCTGGAAAAAATTAAATACAGACCGGTTTAGGAGATGCCAGATGAATTGGTTATGGCATTACTGTTTACTACTAAAAAAAAAAAAAAAAGAGAGAGAGAAACCAGGAGAAAGTAAATATTAATTGGATGTAATTACATCAGAATTTTTTTGTTAAATTAGAATTTTTTTGTTAAATTAGAATTTTTTTGCTAAAATGATTCAGTTTCCATATGCTTTTCAGGAATTACTAGTTTGCCGGTGAGAATAATGTCTTCATGCTCCCAGCCTCTCCCCTTGCTTTCTTCTCAAAACTCTTTATAAGGCTTCCTTCTGTAATTTCAGCATCCCTTTCAAGCAATCTTGAGATCAACTTTTTCAAGATTTTGTTGTTTGGAATTGGTTTTTTTTGTCCTTCTTAAAATATTAACTTGAAGTTATTAAAAATTTGCTTATTTTCATATGTTTTACATAACTACAATTCTGAAATCCTTGGAATTTCTTAACTTAAGAAAATTGACATAGGAAAATGAAACCCTTACTTTGTTCAGAAAGATTCAACTCCAGCCCCGTAATACCTCTCTTATATGCATTTGCTATTTAATATGTTTTTCATAAACATAGTGTCTCCCTGCATCTCTTAATTTAAAAAAAGATGCAAAATGCAGTGGCCAACCTTGCAAAACTTAGTTATTGCTTTAACATGTTTCTTGATCAGTTTAGCTTGCTGCCCTGAACTGTTTTGCTCACTAAAACTGATAGCCTTTCTTTTAGCTTTAAATTACAAATAATATTTTTTAACCTGTAGTCAGCATTCATTCTGCTCCTGCGTCAGTTATTCAGTCCTTTCACTGTAAATAGACCACATCTGTCTATATAAAAAGAACTATGCTGAATTACTTTTATAAAGAATTACTGTGATACTGCGTATGTTTAGTATTAAGGCAGCCATTATTATTTGTTCTAATTATATATATAAGTATCTGTATCTCTCAAACTGTAATGCTTAATGAACATTACTTAAACATAGCTTAAACTTTGCTTATACAGGTAGCAAGGAGTCACACTGTTACTACATGAAAGCATGCAAAACTATTTTCAGTTGTATTTTACTAAAAATGTTTACTAAATATGGATGCTTTTAGAAAGAAGAGTCCAGTGTTGCCAGTGACTTAAGAAAGTGTCTGTTTAGTAGCTTCTTTGGACCTTTTGTCACTTTCTCCTTACAAAATCTGAAGCCTATGCAGATGCTGACTATAACTAGATAATTTTTATTAGCAGATAACAAGAGTATATTAAAATGTTTTGAGTTTTTTCATGTTACATAAAACCAGATGTTTTAAAAATGTTTCTGTAATTATTATTACTATTATTTCTGTAAAATAGATCTGTTGACCTTTCAAGCCTACAATCAGTGAAAATCCTCCTTGACCTTCTAGTTTAAAGTTGCATTTGAAGGTGTGATGGTATTCAAGATGGATTCAGTGTGATAGATAACCAGGGTGTTCACATTTATTTTACATTTACTTGAAGACCTGATGTTATACAGGCTTATCACCTGTTTGTATGAAACAGGTGGTATAATGAGACCACTCATTAGATGTAAAATTATGATCTAATTAGCTTTTCTTTTGAGTTAAAAAGAGAAAAACCTCTACTATAATCCTTTTATCATAGAATCACAGAATGTTTTGGGTTGGAAGAGACCTTTAAAGATCATCTAGTCCAACCCTCCTGCAGTGAGCAGAGACATCTTTACCTAGATCAGGTTGCTCTGTCTAACCTGACCTCAAATCCTACCAGGGATGGGGCATCCACCACCTCCCTGGACAACCTGTTCCAGTTTCACCACCCACACTGTAAGAAAATGTCTTCCATATATCTAGTCTAAACCTACCTTCTTTCAGTTCAGTTTGAAACCATTACCCCCTGTCCTGTTGCAAAAGGCCCTGCTAAAAAGTCTGTCCCCATTTTTCTTTTTAGCACCCTTTAGGCACTGAAGTGCTGCAGTAAGGTCCCCCCCCAAGCCTTCTCTTCTCCAGGCTGAACAGCCCCAACTCTCTCAGCCTTTCTTCATAGGAGAGGTGTTCCAGCCTTCTGATCATTTCTGTGGCCTTCCTCTGGACCTGCTCCAACAGGTTCACATCTGTCTTGGTGCTGAACAAGAAACTGTTTGGTATAAGGATATACTTTTGAGGTTATATTACTCTTTCTGAAAACAGTGATGACTTTTTTTTTTTCCAGCGATAAGGCGTATGCTACTGGTAAATATCTGTGTGAACGTTTAAAAGATGCTATACCTAGACAGTTGTTTGAAATAGCCATCCAGGCTGCTATTGGCAAGAAAATCATTGCAAGAGAAACGTAAGTGAAGCCCCTCTTGTTTCCCTTCTCATTTTTTCTTTTTTTTTTTTTTTTTTCTTCTTTTTTTTTTCCTTTCCATTCCTCCCTTCCCTTCTCCTCCCCCCCCCCCCGTTTTAAAATACAGGCTTTTAATGTCTTAGTTAGTTTTATACACTACAGTGCTTTGATTTTACTGTAAAGTCATATTTTTCCACCATATGCTAATGGACCTCTTAGGAAAAAACCAAACATTTGAGCTGTAACCATGACTAAAGACTTTGTATAAATGTAATGGAAAAAAATGCATTTTTATTTTAAATTGCTTGTAGTCAGCATTGCACTTAGTGGGTAGAAAATAACTTGAAACACCCATGTATTCGCTACTTCTTTGGCAGTGGAAGAAGTTTCTTACTACTGAAAAAATATTAACTACTTTTGAAAGGGTTTAATCTCTGTGAGAGTCAGCAAAAAAAACCCTGAGCTGTGCTGCTCCAAAGGAAGTATGTTGCAAACTGCATACACAATTATTTCTTAGCAGCAGTCATTTCTTTTAGAGCAAGTTGTTTGCTTGGTGGTGTGTTCCTTGATGCATTTTTACTGTTGCTGTTTAAACAGCATTCTAATTGTGGTAAAAGAAGTAAAGGTAGGGATCCAAGCAGAGGTGCTGTAAGAATTGGTGTGTACATATCTATGTACACACATATGTAATGCTGTGAATCACTGCAGAAATCCTTAAAAAGACAAGATTGTAATTTTTATGTACTTAATATGCACCCCAAGGAGTATTTCTAGAATTGAGAAATGTGAATTGTCTTCTATTTATAAATTTGTCTTCTACATACAAAGTATGGAAATGTGATTCCAAATCATCTTACAAAACTGGCAGAAAAACAGTGCTTAGCATTTTGACAACTCAGTATTTAACTTCACAGATAGGTGTTCTAGTGTGTTAAAGTATGTTATTTTATTTTACAGGCTGAAAGCTTACAGAAAAAATGTCGTGGCAAAATGCGTAGGTGTTTTTTTTCATTGTTTTAATGTTTCTGATACATGTAAACCTAACATGATAGACCTATCTTTTCCTGGAAACCCAAGAGACATGTTTTGCTTGTGCTTCTAAGTGTCCATGGAATATTAACAGATACTTTTAAGCTTTTGTTTTAAAATTCAACTCATGTAACCTAGTTACAGCATGCAGTAAGAGGGGATCAGAAAGAGTAATAGCTTTTCCAAAATTACACAGTGTGTCTGTTCACTTGTCTCCTCACCATTTTCTAATGCTTGTAGACATATAGCAAATGTATGTGTACACACATAACTCCACATTTTCTAAATTGTTTTCAGGTGCTTTAAAAAACTATAGAAATCCTTCTTTAGAGACTTGTGATTGGAATTTTACTTGGGTTTTCAGTGATACGTCATGATGAAGTCTTAAATATACACAGTTGTCGAAGAACAAGACTGACAAAGGTCTAGGAAAAGCATGATGCCTCTTCTTATGTGTGGGTCTCTGCAACTAACATGTTAGAAATTAAGCAGGTGGCCTTTTTGCACAACTTTTATAGAATGCTGCTAGGCCCATATGTTTGTTCACCATTCTGAAAGGTTCAGTTAATTTATGTAGACATGAGCCCCTAGTTCTAGTTAAGATGCTGCAGTGGGTCTGAGATGGTATCCAGCTGCTGTTCCAAGGGGATTGGGATAGCCTATACATTGTGGCAGGCTTATAGTTTAATGTTTATAGTTATGCAGGTGAATTCAACCCTCAGTACTGAAATGACTATGCTTAGTTATTTTCTTGTTCTTTTTAAATAGTAGCCTTTTGTTTTAACTATTTGGAGTATAAAATAATCTTGTGCCATAACTAGCCTTTCAACTAGTTTTAGGCCCTTGAGTTTAGTGGTTTTGAAATGGCCTTTCTTACTAAAATATGTTTCCTTTTCATAGTATGGTGGAGACATTACAAGAAGAATGAAGCTTTTAAAGAGGCAGGCAGAAGGGAAGAAATTGATGAGAAAAATTGGCAATGTGGAAGTACCAAAAGATGCCTTTATACATGTTTTGAAGAGACAAACTGACAAATAGAGATCAGTTACATGAGAGAATAATCAGATCCATTTTTTTATATGTAGACAGTAACATGGTGAGCTAATGTATAATTAGCACTGAGTGGGAACATTTGACTCTAAATGGTGTAAACTGAATACATGGGAACAAATTGAAAGGACTGCATACTTAATGTACAGATACTTGTAGATTATCATGAAATTAAAGTTATTTAATAAACAGAATCTAGAAGTTTTCATTGTATTTAATTGGGTTTAGACCATTAGCACTTGAAACTTATTTGTTAGGTTTTATTTTTGCATTGCAAGTCTGAGAGAACATGAACAATGTGGGGAAAAGTTTATAAATAAAGTAACTGAAAGGTATGTAGAGACATATGGAGGGTTGTATTTTTTTAATAAAAAAAATTGTGGCAACAGTTCAAACTTACCAGGCAACTTCCTGCTTTTCTAATGTTGCTGTTGTCAGGAAATGATGCTGGGAAATCATATCAAGAAAAACTAATCCTGACATTTTTAATGTACACACACACTATTTACTTGAAACTTGTTGAAGTTTCAGCCTAGGTATGCTAATATCTAAAGAAATTATCTTTCAAAAGGTACTCATTTACCCAAGAACCAATAACTTAAACCTCACTGAACATGAAAATGTTTGCTTTGCCATTTAGATTTTAACAGTGGACTACAAAGTAACAGGTAAAACTTAATGCACTTCACAGGGTTGACTTATTTTTAATAGTTGACAGGTTTGGAAGGTACTGTCATTAAAAAAAAGGGTATTTTCATAAGAAGGTAAGTGGAACTATCTTAAGGACCAAAATGATAAAAACAGTAGTATATAAAAAAAGTCATGAATTTACAGGAGCTAGAGTTTGCACCCTATAGCATTCTTAACTTAAAGTTCCACAACAGAAACCAGATGGAGAATAATTGAAGACTATTAGCCAAATGCATAACTGCATTTTGTGGCTCTCATGCTACATATAACAGCATTCTGCCAAAGCACCATCTTTTAAACACTGACTCTGTGTTACATTATGCTTCAAAAATGCAAGTGCAAAAGCTGTCTTGAACTGGAAAGGCTGTTTTATATTTGTGCTTGTTCAATCTACTGTTAAGAAATGAAAGACTAGTCCTGGCTTCCTACACTGCTCTAGACAGATTCTTCCATCCTTTTGTAATTTCACAGAATCACAGAACAGGTGAGGTTTCAAGGGACATCGAAAGACCATCTCCTACAACCCTTTCTGGGTACAATGAACATAGATTACCTGGCAGCATTGCATCTTAAAACCCAGCAGTGGGGACTCTACCACCTCCCCACAGAGGCAATGTCATTTGTAATAAGGGCTACCAGCCTACTGTGTAGGTGAAATTGTTGAAGTTATGCTTTGCTGCACTTTCTCCTGTTGAGTATTTTACACAAGGGCATGCTCCCCCCCCACCCCAAAAACAACTCAATCAGTGAACTCTTAGCTTAGACATCAGGTTGAAGATACAAATTCCTAACTTCTCCATGAAAACCTTAAGTATTTATTCATGCCAGAATTTATATTAGAAAAAAAGCAATTTTGAAATTAGATTTATATTTAAGTTTTACTTATATTCAAAGTAGGAAATAACATTCCTTGTAACAGCTCAATGTTTATAATGATACAGAGAGGTAACTATTGCAAAGTGATTAACACAGTTAATTTTAAATGATCATATATTAAACTTGCATACATTATATTCCTGTAAATTAACCTCTTTTCAGGCATTTAATACTAACATCAATGGTACAATTAAACAGGTACCTCCAGAAAGGAGGATTTAGATTTCTTCCTTACATATAAAGTTCCATTACCAAAAATATAAAAATCCTAAAGTAATTTGAAGTATGAGAGGAAAATGTTCTATGGCAGAAGTTTAATATTTTTCTGTGGAATAAGTTATAACTTTCAAGAATTTGGTGCATTTTTAGGCACTGGTTTTGTATCTTTATTTGCCTGAATTGTACAGCAGGACTTGAGATGCCCAAAAACTGTTCAAGATAAATTTAAGGCAACCAAGTGCAAAAGCTCAGTATACATTAGATACATGTAAACAGAACATTTCATAGTAGAAATCATACAACTATTACAAGTCCATAGTACTGACAAAGGCCAAAACCATTCTGCTTAGGGACACAAATGCAAAATGTACTTACACTAATCAAGCCAAAACCTACAACTTCCTGGAGAGAAAATATCATCTCTAACACAAGGCAGATTTTTTTTACATTGCTGTGCTAGAATAAGTGCTCTGCTCCCCCCCCTACATAACATGCAGTCTCCCACAGGTTTGATCTGTTCAGTTTAGTTGTGTACCGGCCAAAACCAGAGCTCCAAATGTTAAAGCAAAATGCACAACACAGCAAACAGATGGAATGTACATGTACAGATATTGGACCTTTAAAAAATACAGTACCTAGGATTCCCCATTTTAAACAGTTTTCAGCGTATTGCATAGCAGTGAACTCATCTGCTACCTAAAACTGCTGCTGTTGACCCACATGGAGTTCCTCTTCAATTCTTCTTTAGTTTTCTTTCATACTGTACAGTGGGTCCACAAGCTTATTGTGCACATGCATTAAACCTTGAGGGGAAAGCAACAATGCCAGCTTTACATTAGTTATACTTTTTCAACATGTCCTTCTATCCACATTTTTATTTGGAGTTTGCTTCAAAAAGTATACATACTTAAATATTTCACTGAAGATAACAAAAATGGCTAAGTAGTTTAAAATCAGAAATTAAAGACAGCGCATGTGTTTCTGTATCACTAGAATACTATTGCCATCTTCAGTATTAAGTGAGCAGGGATGAGAGTTCTCTGAACAGAGCCATTAAAAAGTAGATGAGGAATACTTTCAAATAAATTGAGTACAGGAGATCCACCCAATTTTCTTCTGTATTAAAATCTGCATGACCGCAAAATTCCCTCATACCACAATTTATCAGAAGTCAGATGTACACATACTGATAGTTCTACAGCTTGAACTGCTGTGTTCTAGTACTGTGGTAGTACTGTCTTTGTAATTAATAGCATACTTGTGGTCCTAGACAGACAGAACTAAACTAAAAGTATCTAGACTGTTAATGCAGATTTGGAAGTTCAGTAGTTCCACTGTTTTCTATTCTAGGCAGGCTTTTTTGGGTCACATACAAGTCATCCATAGTTGTGATAAGGGGAGGGGTTTTTTCCCCCCCTACTCAGATACTTTAATTTTGGAAAGCAGTGAAGAAAAAGGTGCTGCTTTCTTTACTTTGTTAGTTTACTAAGTTAAGTAACAGTAAAAACGTTACCTACATCTAGGTATGTATGACATTCAGTCACTTATGTTTTTAACCTCAGTTCACTTTAAGGACTAAGAGCAGTAACTGATCAGTGTTCACAATCTGCAAAGTAAAAGTCCATTTTAGCAGCAAACTAAAGGTTAACTTCTTACACATTGAAAAAGTCTTAACAGTAATGCACATTTTTGAGATTATCTATGGTAGAATACCTTTGCTACATGATACATCTGGTGGCAAACTCAGTGTCACTGCAGCAATATGAAGTTTCAGTAACTATACACTCTGAGGTCATTACTGTGGGTGACCACAACAAAAGGCATTTTATGCAGCACCTGTTTCTAATCAGTGTGTGATTAATATAAAATGCAGATATTTCCTTCTCCACTTAGTGACACATTCAGCCATACTGAACAGCCAACACACCTGGAACCGACAGGAACCCAGCTCATTTTGTCTCTATTTGTGCAAAAGGCCAAAGATTAGATGGCAATGTAACTGAAGGAAACAGTTTCTTAGGTTTCATGAAGGAAGACTATTGGGTTGATGTACATGGGAAAGATCAAGTCTAGTATTTTTTAGTTTAAGTGGGAAAATATTAAGTATATATTTGATACAAAAGCTATTTGTACTGAACGAGTCACAGCTGCACACACTACTCTAACTAGAACCATGTTTGAACTTTAAAGCATTTCCCTTCCTACCAGTGTTTTTCTCATCTAAAAAAAGGGAAATGAAAAGGAGATAATTACCCACTTCCTAGAGTCACAAAAAGTGCTTACAAAGTATTGCCTCTGCCATATTTAATGAAGGATATTTAAATCCTCTTAGTGAAATCCTGTTTTCAGGAAAACCAGTTAGAAAGAAAAGGGTTTTTTAAAGGTATGCAGAGTACCTTCTTGATAGATACCAAACCAATTATTTCACAGTGAAGCCTCACTGTATATTCAAGTACGCTTTGAAAAAAACAGATTTTTACATGCACTTTTAAGAAAAGCATGCACAAATCTGGAAAAAACTATCCTGAACTGACTTATCTGCAGACTAATCTGTAAATTCAAAGTTCATTTTCTGCTTCATTCCATAAGAAAGTTACCATTCCCTTTTCCAATAAGAACATTTAAGTACACTTGTTAATTTTAGCCTCTAATAGGTTTTCAGAACATTAGAAAAAAGTGAAGGGGAATAATTATTCCTGTTACCAGCCAGTGTGGTAATTATCAAAAGAATTTGAAGTGTCATATAGTACCTTGAGATTTTTTTAAAGAGTGAAAAATTGCAGTAAATAGCTACTCTAATTAGCAATATTAAGAACTATATAGCTTCCTAAGAAGTCTAACCTGAAGATTGAGATTCAGAAATAATTCCAAATTTGACCCACACTGATTTCTCCATCTTAAAAGGGCAAAATCTTACTGATTTCAGAAGGCAAAATAATCAAGTAAACAATCTTTAAGAATTCTATTGCTCTGTATTACAGGGTAATTACAGTGTGACACAATAGCACACATTCATATACCATAGCCCTTGATGTTTTTAAAGCAATGTTCAGTAGTACCTAGTACTTCTACGTTAGGTTTATATGTTTCCCAAGCAAAGCTTTTGTTTATATTAAATACAAGAAAGTTGAAAACTGATCCAAGCAGTTAAAGGAAGTCTATCTTTGAAAACAAGAAGTATGATCTAGCAGCTAAGACTAACACAGCTCACCCCCCCCAGTAGATAGCAGAGAATAGCATACTTAAAAACTCCCAAATTAAGCTGGCTACAAGTGATGTCAAGATAAAAATCACATTAATGCCAGAATTGCAATCTAATACATACATGAACACTGGTGATGCAATGTTCTAAAAACTAGATTAATAAGTTACAATCTTGATCTCAGATGCCTCAAGTACTATAGGTATCCATGCTAGTGAAAAAAGATGACTGATTCACACAATTGCATTTGCTGTGCTAATATAGTTAGAAGAAAACTACTGCTCAGCATGTTTGTCCTGGTTTGGGTGGTTCTGTTCTCACTCAAACCAGGACAAAGTCTCATTGAAACAGAATTCATAACCAGGAAATCTCAACGATTATCAGAATACAAAAAGCACAGCAAAAGGGTGCAATGTATTCCAAGCCAGTACAGACTGTTATGCTAATTGCACTGTATAAAAAGCATCCTCAGGTGAATTCCAAGTCTGTCACATTTCAAATTTACTAGACAGCACATTACAGCACATAGCAAGTCAGCTGAAGATTACTAAACTATCATTTCAAATTGGAAGGAAAGGAAATATTTTTCCAAAGTAGATTTGTCAGGAATGCAAGGAACACAAGTTACACCTCCTAGCACTTTTCCATTCACAAGAAATAAGTTAACATTTAGTATTTTGAATATAGAACATTATACATTAGCTACTGTAAAGTGTTGGAAGGCTCAGTCTTAATATAATGTAAAATCTAGGTTTGTTTTCTAGTATGTGTATACTCTGACTCAGTGCTCACCTTTAAAGTACTTCACAGTTTTAACTCTTAGTTCTAAAGTAGCATCTTCGTCACACACAAAGATAGTACGAGGGTGTTGCTGGAAAGCAGAAACTGTCCACATATGATTGACTCCTTCTTCAATTGCTTTGTACAATGCAAAAGCCTTGTGTGCACCTGTTATAAGAATCATCACCTGCAAAACAAAGGTCTCTTTACTTTCAATCCCAGCATCAATACCAACTAGTCTTGAAAACAGACACATGCAACTAGAACTAAATGAGTTCTTACTTCTCTAGCATCCATCACTGTACCCACACCAACTGTTAGCGCCATAGTTGGTACTTTAGATAAGTCTCCATCAAAGTATTTAGCATTTGCCAAAATGGTGTCCATTGCTAAAGTCTTTAATCTTGTTCTTGAAGACAAACTTGATCCGGGTTCATTGAATGCAATGTGGCCATCTGGACCAATGCCTTTTCAAAGTTAAAGAAAGTAAATCATTCCAGACCTGCGAGTCAACAAATATCCTCAAACATTGTAAATGAATAAAAAAGTTTAGGACTCATGCTTTCCTTTTGGTTCCCCATTTTCAATAAGCAGCACTCAAAACTTACTTGAAATTAAGTTACTAGAAACTTCGGACACCAATCATTCAGTTTTATACTGATTCTTTGTTAGTCACAGAACTTTCTTACACCATAATTGGAAAAAGTGGGTTAAACAAGTTGTGAAAATAACAATTAAAGAGTCAGAGTACTTGTTTATGAACCATAACTAAGCATAGAGCATTTCCTCATACCTCCAACAAACAGATCAATCCCCCCTGCTTCTTCAATTTTCTTTTCAAATGCATCGCATTCCGCCTCTAAGTCTGGAGCATTCCCATCAAGGATATGAGCATTATTTGGATCTATGTCAATATGTTTAAAGAAGTTATTCCACATATAGGAATGATAGCTTTCTGGATGATTTCTGGGAAGCCCTGAAATCATTTAGAGTGAAATTAACATATTACAAGATGTAAGCAAACAGCCTTAATTCTAGCCTATGTTTAACCAGCGTAGGGCATGCAAGGCAAACCTAAGTCAGAGAAAGCAGTATTTGAAATGATTCTGAGAAGAAAGGTTCCTTGTTGGCATGCACAAAGTAAACTGGTTTACATTCCCTTCTCATATACCTTATCACAAAGAGCATGAAGGTCTTCAAAAGAAACACAGTCACAATATTCTGTGACAACATACTTTCTACAGAAATATTGTGAAGCACTGAATTTAGCCCAGGACCCACCTGTTTATTATTTGCATTTTTTATGGATAAAGGAATAGAGAAAAATGCTTAGGATGACCTCATGAATGGAAGCCTAACACAGGAGTTCAAACATACCAGACTGACCTTAGACTTTGACAAAGTATTTAACAGCTTTAATAATAGAAAAAAAAAAAAATCAGTACAGCATGTTCTCAAATAATTATCAGATCTTACCTACATATTCATCCATGTTGAAAGTCTTCACATATTTGAAAGAGAGATCTCCATTCTTGTGATATTCTATCAGCTTTTTGTAACATCCCAGAGGGGTACTCCCTGTTAAATAAAGATTTTTCTACTGTTCCATCTATCCACACAACATTTTAATGTATTTAAATATCTTCAGTCAAATTTTGCTACAATGCTTTTCAGTACAAAAGAAACTGTTACTTCTTATTTAGTACTTCTCAGCTTCTCAAACTTTATTACAACTTTTTACAAATCAAATCTGTATTTATACTGAAATATGTTGGAGCATTACAAAAAAATATAATTGTGTTCTTTTAAATACTGTATCTGTTAGTAGTGATACAAACATAGTTCTAGGTTTAGTCTTTTATATAGGCTTTGATAAAACTTGCCTGTTGGTAGACCAAGCGTGAAATATCTTCCTTGACTTGGCTTGAACTGGATAATACGATTACAGATGTATTTGGCTGCCCATTCACTAGCCTGATCATAATCTTCAAGAATTACTAGCCTCATTGTGGCAGTGAGGAACTTGTATAATAAAACAAACTTAAACCTGGAGGAAATGTCAAAGTTTTAAAAATAAGCACCAAATGAATAGTTGCAAAACTCTTAAATTACAGAAGAGATAAAAATGACCTTTCATACTGATGACGTATAGGGATAAAGGATATTTCAGGTGTATAGGCATATTGCACTCCTGAAGTCCTAGTTCATGCTGGACTGTTGGACAATCAAAGAAAAACTACAGAATCCAAGTGATTAATATGCAGTACAAATATTTATTAAAGTCCACAGACTAAAGTAACTTTTAGGAAAGAGCTAAAACAAAATAAGAACAATCCACTCTGAACCTCAGTCCATTAATTAGTTGTTACTGTTCGAAAAGAGGAATTTCTCCACTTGAAATAAAAACAAGAAAATAACTAAACAAACATTGAGATTAACTCCTGCTTCTTATGACAAGTTCAGTGTATAAAGTTTCAAAACCAAAGCCAAGAATAACCCCATGCTTCTATAGTCAAAATGCATAGTTGAAAGTAAACAATTAAAGTTCCTTTTGCTCCCATTCTAGCTCCATAACAATGCTTCAGTAAGCCTATTATCTGTAAAAAAAAAAAGTTAAATTATTAGAGATACTTTAAATCTTTACAGATCAGAGGAAAAAGTACCTACAAGGTCACATTTTTTTTTGTTTCAACATAACTTTGAAGAGAAGTTACTCACTCTTTATAGGCTCTGTATATAGGCAAGTATAACTAAGTCAACTATTAACATGAGTATCTAGAAAACAGGCTTGGCTGTTAAAAGCACACAGCCATCTCTTCCATTTCAGTGAAACTCATTTTCCATAAGTTTCTGCTTAACAAAGCCACGTAATTATCAGCAAGACTGAGGCTCCTTACCTAGTCTGAAACCTATTGCTCTTTTCTTCCGAGGTCTGAGTCTGCTTGGCATTAGCCAGAAAACAATATAGCTGTCAGAAGCCTAAGGCCAGCTAAACGTCAAATCATCACTAACACACTCCGAATTGACCCAAAATGAGAGGCCCCTTTTAGAAGAAATACGGGTTAAACTACAGCAGTGCTTAACAGAGTAACATCCGTTCACCCCTCAGAATAAGGAAGGAAATCAAACACCACCTTGTGCTGACTACGCTTCTTCCTCTCTCTGGAGAGCAGACCCATGACAAGCCAAACTCACCTTTGCAGAGGAAACGCTACTCCACAGGTACCAGAAAAATTTAACACACACGTTTCCTCCAGGAGAACAGAAAAACCGGCCAGGAAAAACAGACCCCGCAGCTTTAGGGCGGCCTTTAACGATTTAACCAGGAGAACACAGAAATGCTCTCTAAGAGAAGCGACCCACGAACGGCACCGTAGCGACCGTGTATTTTCCGCTGCGAGTTTTTTTTGGAGGGCTGGCGACTCTACCCTGTTAGATGAAGAGGCTCCCCCCGCCAAGCCCAACAGCGCAGCCCCCTGTCGCCCTGGCAGCCTTAGGCCCCGGGGCCTCCTCCCACCCCCAACCCAGGGGCAGCTCGCACGCCCAGCGCCAGGGCCCAGCCTCGCCCCACCAGCCAACGCGCCCCTGCCCCGCTCACCGACAGCAGCGGTCACAGGCAGATCCGGGGCGGCGCAGGGAAGGAGGCAAGGAGGGAGGGCGGGCGGTGACCTCCGCCCGGCAGAGGAGGGAGCGTCCCCAGCACCCAGCCCGCCGCGCCCGCGGGCCAACCCGGCAGCTCCTGGCGGGGACCGGAAGTAGTCCGGCGTGTGGGCGGTGCGCGCGTGCGCGGGGGCAGCGGCCGCTTAAGGGCGGGTGTTTTGTCTCCCGCAAGAGAGCGCACAGGGAGTGGGGCTTTTTCGCGGCTCTTTTGCTGCCCCTTCTAGCAGCGAGGGAGGTGCCTGCCCTTAGAGGAGGGCCTGGGAAGTTGCTGGTGGCTTAGGGAGGGTAGGGGCTGCTGTAGAAGTAGTGACTTGTGTCATAGGCTAAGGCTAGAGTAAGGCCTTGGTATGAGGCCTTTTTTTTTGAGCTGCTGGCAGGTGCCATCACTGAAGCATTAATGAGAAAAGTTGGTTTAACTTAAGTATTTGTCTGAAGTAGCTGTAAATGAGGCTGCTTATATATGCTACAGAAACAACAGGTAAAGCATCAGCTTCATTCTCTTTTTGCTTTAAGAAACAGTTAAGTAACTTTTGTAGGTGTAGCTAAGCTGTGATCTAAAAAGCTATGGTGTGGCAGGTCTTGCTGTTTGGGAAAGAGTTAAGAGACCTAAAAAGGGGGGTTGCTTCAGAACTGAGTGGGGAAACCAGGCAAGGAAGGAATGTAAAAGAGCAGGTAACGTAATTGACTATGTATGTATGTGCATGTTATAGGCTTCACTAGGGCCTTATCATATTAGAAGATCAGGATCAGCCTGTTTACTGAGCAGGAGTATTACTAGCTGAGGAAAAACAACATAATCAAAAGCAAAAGGGTGAGGGAGTGCTTAAAAAAAGTGTAGTCATACTTGCATGAACATAATAAAATATTTTCTTGTAAGTGGACTGGAACTACTGCAAGGTAGTTTAGAAAGACTGAGTAATGTTTTGCTAAGGGCATGAAAGGTGCATTTACAAGCTTGTGAGTAAAGATATGTCTTATGGAAGTCTTGGGGTTAGCAAGTAACCAGTGAAAATATCCTTTGTTTCAGAAGCTTTTATTTGAATTTAGCACTCAAATATCAGTAACTTGATTTAGGTCATGCCCATTCTTCCTATGAAGGCTTTTGTCTCAGAAATTTTACCAGGTCCTAAGAAGTGTTCTGTTCTCTTGCACCTTGTTCTCGATTCATGCTCTGAACCTCTCTTACTCTCATTGTTGCAGAATACAGTGCAACAGAGGTTGTGATTTTCAGATTCTATGTTAACAATGTAAGTTTTTCTTCTAGATTTCCATTCTGGGGTTTTTTTCTGCCTTTATAGACTATGTGTAATGGTAAACTACTTCTGCATATAGCAGACTAATTACCACATTTATTTGGTGTTACTACACACCTAGATACCTATGGGCCTCAAATCACATCCCCAGAATTGTAGGGGAAATCTTTTTCTTCCCCTGGTGAGCCCTCTTCCCTGAAATGAAAGGTCAGTGTAAGAGAGTACTTATTTTCTCATTTATCTATCAAGTATCCATCTGTGCTTCTCTCTTCTATCATCCCCCTCCTATCCAGTTAGGATTGGCTATTCATTTTGTTTGCATCCTTGGTGTTGCCAGTTTGTAGCTGAAGTTGGCAACAATGGGTTTCCCTACTTCCTTAAAATATTCACTAGCTACCCTGGTCTTAAGCTGGTCAGTTGTTACTGAGGATTTTTACTCTAGTGTACACTTTCTATCTTGATAAGGGAAGAGTGGACCATACCCAAATGGGTGGTGCAGGAAGGACAGCTGTTTGTATTATTCCCTTTTACCTTGGCAGAGCAATGTCATTCAACTTACAGGCTTCCCATGTCTGATCCGATTCCAAGCTGCACCTTGTAGGTATGACACTACCATATATTCCTTATCCTCCCATGGTCCATTTGCTTTGTTCATCACTCTGGATGTGAAGTTGTTACAGGAAATGGAGATCTTTCACACTAATGAAAAACTTAAAATTCAGATAATAGGCTCCCCTCTGTTGCACATTCTCCAGGAGGTCAGAGAATATGTGATGTACTGTTCTGTGCTCAGTGGAACTTCTTGCACTTTTTCCTGCTGCCTCTAAATTCTGAACAACCTTCTGTGTCTGTTACCTTGTAGCAAACTTGGCAGTACCATCAACTGCTTTTAACTGATGTGCTCTCAGACAAATTCATTGTCTTTTGTGAGCATGTTCAGTTCTTCCTTTCCTTGTTAGTATGCTAATGTGTAGGGTATAATCTTTCCCTAGTAATTCTTCATATTTTACTTTCTAATTAGTAGCAGATGCAAAATGTTCTGTATGCACTGAATATTGTTGCTAGCAATTAGGCAAAGTCTTAATTTCTTATTAGGTTTCATTGAGTAGCATGACTAGAGATTTCTTATAATCTCAGTTGTAGTATGTAAAATCCCAGTGTCTTTCTGTTGCTTCTGGGAGCAGTGTTCCTGTCATAAATGTTTTCTTAATGGCACCTTCTGTTAAGTATTGATTCATTTACTGTAGGAATGGTGATCTGATTTTTTTTTTTATATCTGCTAAGATCAGGTGGTTTATGTGCTGCTTTTTTTTAAACCTGTGTTTAAATGGTTAGGAATTTAAATTGGATATTCTTCAATTGTAACTAAGCTGCATTGTTTTGCCTAAGGAGGGCCACCTGAATTTTGGCTGAATCCAGTCTTTTAACAAGATAGCTATTCCTTCAGTTTCCCTCCTTTTTTTGTTTGAAGAACAAAGGATCCTGCTCGAAGTTGGGTCCTGTGAAGGAAAATCACTCAAATGGAGGCTAATATGCAGGAAGGACTCTAAGAAGCCAAAAAACATTGCAATGAAGATAGTTGTGAAAGTATTCAATGCAGAGGTTGAGAAACAAGTCGTTGATAAAAAGACTTAAAAACCCCCTACCTTTTACCACCTTGATAATATTAACTACTGTGTAACAGGTGTGCAAATCAAGAATAAGGTTACAAAATAGCATAGAAACTGAAACCTTTTAAAGGGCGATAACTATATGGGGAGAAGGAGGAAAAACTGCACTGGAGAGAAGATTTTCAGTTTTTAATTTTCAGAGCTCTGGAAGAATGTGATTAAGACAATGGTAGTTACCCCTGGTACACTGTTTAATGCCACGGGGTCAATAACCTGTTTTCCTGTGACTAAAGCATGCTGAATTTCTGGTAACTTCATTTGTCTTATGGACATAAGCCTGAGGGGACTGATTCCACTTGGCAGCTTTGCTTACTGGTCACAAAGGCTGAAGATGGTGTCACATGCTCATATTCCTGTGCTTGTCAGCCTTCTTCAAAGCTTCCTTGGTTAGAGCTCACCATGTTTCCATCAGCTGGGGAGTACATGGCATGTGATGTCTTCTGGGTTCATGTTTTGTGGTTTATGTTTTATGGAGCAGTCCCATTGGAACCATTTCCCAGTAAAATACGAAGCCACAGCTTCTTTGGTGCCAGGAATATGCCACAGTGACACAAATAAAGCATCTAGACAGTATTTAGCACCATCTTAATTTTCATAGGCAAGGCTCTTGAGTCAGTTCATGATACTGTACACAGTAACAGATAAGCATCCTATGCTTTTGTTTTCCATTTCTGTCCTTACTTGCCATGTGTTAGTGCACATAATTGTGGTAGAATCTGTACCAAAACAATTATCCAGTACCAGCTGGTTCTGAATGTAGGAGCTGATCACTACAGACTAAGCAAGAAAGGTGATGAGGGGAGAAGCACATAACTTTAATATTGTCCCATCACCGCTGGAGTTTGCTACTCAGTACTCATTCTTTTTGCCATGTAGAAAGAGCTGATGTTGCTCACTTTCCTGGGTTTTTGGAGTGCCAGGATATTTCTCTGCAAGGATCTCTGCCTGCTACCAGTAGGCAGAGCTGTCTGCTACACTACCTCCAGATAAAGATCTTTCCCTCATTACTGATGTCAGCTGCCTTATAGGTATGAGTCCATAAATTGATGGCTGACACTGCCCCTGCAGTGTGAAACGTTCTTGATGTATGGCAGGGACATTGAGAGAAATTTCTGACAGTGCCCTTGGCTGCTGTTAAAGCCTGTTCTTTTCAGTGTGCACAGTTTAGATGTTCACCATCCTTTCTTATCTGCTCCTCCCCTGGACTGAATGAGTCCCCTTCCAGGAATAGGACTGGGCTGAAATGTGTTCAACAGCTCATCTGCTTAATTTGTCTGGTGTCTTTTGTGAACTGAAACTGTTTCTAAAGGTAGAAATGAAGGGTGTAAAGCACAAGACCCTTTTCAGACTTAAGAAAAAGGTTGTGCCCCTGCTTCAAGCACTGTGTGGTGAAAAGCCACAATTTTTTTTCCTCTACAGGGAATCCCTTTTAGGTCCTGGGCTTCATGGAAGATTTGTAAGTGAAGAAGACTGATTGTTTTTGAGGTCTTTTTTGCTATAATAGCTGCTAAGGAGCAGGAGTGGATGACAAGGGATTTGAGTATGGGTACTAGCTCAGTGTGCTGACTCTTGTCTGCTCAATTAGGCAGCCTGATTAAAGTGTGGGTGGGCTGATTCACACCATTTATGGGACTATTGCCAGAATGTGATCTGCTGAGTAATTGGGGGAATAAGACATCTGTCTTAGGTACTTGAATTCTGGCTAATCTAAAGCATCTCCTCCAGAAAAATGTGAATAGCCTGAATATGAAGGTTTATATGGAGTGAGTATATGAATATGGAGACAGATGAATTGCAGCCCAGGTGGCAGTGTTTCAAAATTTAGCTAGCATTGGTCAATTCAGATTCCTGTATGAATAGACTTTGTTTTAAGTTCACAGGGGATAGAATATTGCAGATGAGTGATCTAGTTCACTTTAAGAATCACGGTTAAAGGTATTGTCAAAAAGTGATTTTGATGTGAATTTATAGAAGTGTGATTTAAGAAAGTTCAATGGCAAATTTTACTGTTATTACTTCCTACATGAAAGAAATGTATAAAGGAAAATCAAGTTAGAATCGAGCCAGAATGATTCATGTAGAGACTGGAGATGAAAAATGGTGTGGTAAGGGAGACTGTCCTATTGAGTCAAGAGGTTCAGAATGGACCCTCTTGCTTTCTAAACTTTCTGAACTCAAGTGCAGTTAGATCAAATCTTAGTCCCAAACTTGGTTGGTGGTTGAATTACTGTGTCAGTTTGCCAGGGAATGAGTGGTTATGGATCATACATGACTTTGAGATAGACCTAATAAATCTGAAATTGTTGCTGTTACAGTAAATTGCAAGATAGGGTTATATGATTTTTAAAAATACTTAATCACTATCCAGTTACTAGAGCAATGGAATAAAATTTGCTATAATCAATATTACAAAGTTTTCTAAATTGAATCACATACACACACATGCAAATGTAGCTTAAATCCAACTGCACAGCCTTGTGGATATAAAGGTTAACTTGTGATCAAGATTTTTCTCTTTGCCAATTGTAGTGATTTATTAGTACAAAATGAGCTTTGAAACATCACAAAATGTAATTGTAGTGAATTTCTCTGTTGTCCTTCATCAGCATTTGTCAACAAACAATCTTTGACCCCTTCTTCCTTGTTGGCATCTATCAGTGGAAGATCTTGGAAATCCTTACAAAGTCTACTCTTAAATTCTCATGAAATCTACCCTGAGAGGTGTCCCAATTTAGGGGGAGATGCTGCATCATAGCCTGCTGTGATCCAGGAGAGCTCAAAGGGTCTCTGTTAGGATTTCTACTTATAGGATGATGAGATGATTGTCTTTGGACAGTATATTTCCCTTCTGGCTATAATTTTTGTCAGGTAATTCTGTTGCCTTCCAGAGCAGGCCCCAGTCTAGGCAGCAGCAGTTTCAGGTCAATTAGGGAGTGCCAGTTGTCCTAACTCACTGTACTGTAACCAGAAGCAGATGTCTCAACTCTCTGTGCTGGTAACCAAAAACAAAAACCATAATGCTGACTGGTCCTGACATTGCAGTGTGGCCCAGGAGTTGTCACCACCATAGCAGAAGACAGACACTAGACAGCTGCTTGAGATCTTTGCCTCCTCTACCATCATGTTCTGAGAGGATAGATAAGGGGGCCACGGCAAAGTGCGGAGGAACGGGAGGGACTGGCGTGGATGTTGACTGCTCTGTCTTGAATGGCATGTTGCCATGTGCTGCACAAAGCCAGTCAGAAAGCAGCAGAGGTAGTAGGTGTTTCTGGGGATATATTCATGATATTTGGCATAAAAATATGTAGGATATGCTTCATGTCCCATCCTATTCAATCTACGCACACAGGTTCCCTGTTTTTGCAGCTGGCAAACTTTTTATCTTACCCGCAGGCCATCCAGGTCATCTCAGTGCTTGAGCATGTGTCTGCCTGCATGTGATTTATGAACATCAAGAAGCTCTCTGAGGTCACAAAAATGTTTGCCTTGGACAGCGTTTCTGCAAAAATAAACCAGGATTAAGTTTTATGCTAGGATTTCAGAGATGATGGGAGATAAGCAGAGAAATCATGCTCAGTGGTTTAATTAGTACTTGTAAGGAGAATGATGTTGCAGTGCATTAAATATTGCTCCTTTTTACACATTTGTCTTTGCCTTTTCTAAAAAAGTTTGGAAAGACCAGAGTTGTAAAACAGCTTCAAGAAACGTCGTCGGCACTTATCTCTCTCCCTATTGCATAAACCTTTTAAATATCATCCTTGATGTTTTGTTTTATAAGGTTTTTTTTTCTTCCTAAAAATCCCATTATTTCAGCAGCCTGACTTTCTGTGGAAGGACGGACCTGCTGCCCTGGTCTGCAGCAGGGCTGGGCCGCGGGCACTGCGGCGACGCTCCCGGCAGGTGGCAGCAGGGGGCCGGGACGAGCCGGGCCGAGCGGGCGGGGGGAAGAGGGCTGTGTTGCCTTCCCCTACCGGCAGTTTCTGCTGTGGACTTGTGGTCTTGACCTCTGAATTCACCGTTGCACATCCTTAGTTTGTTAAATACCTCGTGTTCTTATATACTTGCTGCCTCGTTTCTTTGCTCCAACAGCTGGTATGAAGTGATAATAATCAACTTTATACTCCTTAAAAAAAATCCTATTCATAAAAAAAATATAGACTCCAGTAAAATGGAATTCATATCTTATTTTTTTCCAGGTAATTTCTTCCAGTATATGGAAGCTCATTTTTGGAAACTCAGATGGTATCCTTTACAGAACATTCATTCTGGCTGGACTGAGGTATGACTTGAGTAGATCAGAAATGCATTTCCACCTAGTCTGAAGAACATGCAGCAAACTACTAATGGATGTTTATCTAGATTGATTTGCTATTTATTGTGCTATGATTTTAACCAGAGACTTTCTGAATCTACTTCACACTTTGCTGCATCAACCCACTATCAAGTAGAGCTTAGAAAATAATTATCCTGCAGTGCAGTTGCTGAAGCTTGGGTCCTACCTAGGTCATTATTTCCTGAAAGGGAAGGTAAGGGTTCTTGCCAAACCTGGGGATGTTATGAATGAACTGAGAAAACACAGAAGGCTTTAAACAAATTATTCTTTCTTGAGAATTCTTTTTAAATACTCACAAACAGGAGTGGCTGCCTGTCCCCAGAGGGGAGGCTGTTCTTTGCTGACTGTACCATTTGTGTAAGTTCCAGAGACAAAACAGTGGATCTTCGAGTGAGCCCTGATTACAAACCCTTCTTCTCTCTTAATGCATAGCTGACTACTTTTTTGCACTATTTTTTTCCTCCTATGAGGATGCAGAGGTCTCCTATGGGAATGCAGGTGTGTGGCTGGGGTGGTTTCCACCTATCCTACCCCCATTCTGGAACCAGTCAAAACTTCCCTCAGACTGTAGCACTGAAAAGTACTGATCATTCTCATCAACTTGATGGTATAATTTTGAACTTTGAGAGATAATTTTTTTTGCAAAGATAAATACTCCCTTAGGAAATTTATTTATGTCCTAAAGCTACTGTAGTCTGTTTGGTTTGGACATGAGACAAAACATGGTATGAGAGGCTATTTGGACATTACAGAGCCTCCAGAAAGTATCTTTCATTGTACCAAACAGAAATAGCCCATTATTTTGACTCATCTGATTTCTGTTGCCACCTCTCAAGCTAAGTGGGTGGTGATCAGCAGGCAGAGGAGTTGAAAGACTTGAGGCCATAATTATCCCTGACTCTAACACTGCATCTTTTATTACTTTAACAAAGTCCTTGCAGAGACAGGCTTTCCAAATACATATTTTTTTTAAGATCTAAAATTATAGAATGCAACCCATTTACTTCAAAACCTATAAAATCTATTCATAGTCTACAGGTGGGATAATACTGGCAAAAAAAGACAGAATATGAAAAAGTGTGCATGTCTTAATTCACCTCAAGGTTAGTGAAGTTGGGGAGAGGAAATAAATTTGTGTCTGACATTACCTTTGGCTTTAAGTGTTGTTTTTAGCAGCCACTCGGGGCAGCTTGAAACTATGCCAGGATCCACTACTCCGGTATCTCCTGCATCTCCTTGGAGCACAGGGACACAAATCATATAGTCACAAAGTGGGAAAGTCAGGAAAGCCTGAGCAAATGTTTAAGATGGCTACTGTTTGCTGGGCTCTCAACACCTGGAGTCATACCTGCAGACAACTGCACAAAGAGTAATAACCTCTCTCCTTGGGGACAAGGGTTTAAGGGTGATGTTGGTATGGCCAAATGCATTTGTAGATCCTGGGCCTGACTTGTGCTCAATACAAAGCTTTGCTGTGTTGCTCTTGCTCTCACCTTAGGGTTTTGACCCTGGAAGGACAGGAGACTCTTCTTGTGGCTGTAAGACTGTCAATAGAAAACAAGATGGGTCAGGCTCAGGCTAGACCTCAATACGAGGTAGACCTGCCTGTGCTGATTCTTTGGATTAGCATATTCAGCATTTTCAAAATGTTTTTCTCTTTTCACCTATGCAGAAGCAGAGATGTGAATTAAAAAGGGTGCACAGTTGTGAGTTATGACAGTAGAAAATTTGTAGAAACATTTCTTGCCGTTTGCTTTAAAATTAAATAGTTTAAAAAAAAATAAAGCCAGACTGATTAATCTCGAAGTTTTATTAGCCTTATTCCTAGAATGACTGTCCTCCTGTAACAGAAATGACCCTGTGTTTCTAATTGCTTGTTGTCACATCTCCATCTCTCTGCTTTTCATAGCTCTGGTAAGGTTATAAAATCTTACAAGGAAATAAAAAGCCATTTTAATACAATGATATGTATGTGATTCCTTGAGGCAAGTGAAAGTAGGAGATACTCTGAATGTGAATGGTGGTTTCACATTGTGAATTTTAGCTGTTGGTTTGATTTGTGGCTGGAGCTGTTGGAATTTACACATTGCGTGTTGGTCTGCTTGTGCTCTGAAATTCAGTCTTGTGCCTGTGTTGCTACAACTGACATCTGTTTTGGTAACCTGCAGCCAAAGTTCCCCATGAGTTTCTGTAATTGCTGTTGGCAACTGACACAGCCAGATTATGTCTAGGAGTAGATGCTCCTACTGATTTCAATTTAGGTGAGGCATGAATCCACAAACAAGAAGCTACAAACTGTCGGAAGGAGTCAGCTCTTAACTAATTCACTGATGTGTAGTAGGAGTGTACTGAGAACAAATCACATGGATTTTTTTTGCATACAGATGACCACTGGCTTGATGGAGACCTCTGTTCATTCTGGAGATATGTCAAGGGCTCTTTGACTAAGAATAAGGGACAGTTGCCTCCATCCTTTCAGCTGCTTCCAATTCAAAACAAAATGTCACCTACAGTGCTATTTTTCCTATAATAAAGCCTTCTGCTGGGCTAGATGGACCTTTGGTTTGACCTGCTACAGCTGTTCTTCTATTCATAAAAAAAAAAAATTAAAATTTGCTGGCTGGCAAACTTATCTACAGATGGGAGTGTTCCTTACACAGCAGAAGCCAGCTGAGAAGGACATGCTGTTCATCAATGCTGTTGAAAAACAGTGCAAGCTGCAAATGCAAATAAAAGGTGAGAAAGCCTAAGAGGAAAAGTGAAGCTAGGCTTGTGGGAGAGAGCCACTGGAGAAAGGAGGTGATACAGAGAAGAAGAATGGTCCTACTGCCTCCAGAACAGAACCCATCATGTACGAGTTGGGTGTTTTCTTTTTGGACCACTGTGCAGAGATGTTTGTGTCAGTGTATAAGTTACAAGGTAGCCTCTTACAGTTTTACAGTCATGCACATGCATTTAGTTTGCAAAGCCTTTTACCTGTAGAAGTTTCGTACTGCCCTACCTCTAGTGAACTTGCCCAAGAGAGATTGCCTGACCTCCTGTTTGTCCAGTTCACCTCTTTCCTCATCAAAGTCCAAATATAGTGGCTTCCTTTTTTTTACTTTCTAAAGTAAAATTCTGATTCAGAGAAGTGCTTGTCAAATCAGATGTAATCCGCATTTCCTAGCCTAAGTTTTGAATTTATCAGTGTTCTTCATATGAAAATAAGCAGAAAAAAATAAATTGTTGCTGGTTTTGTTGCGTGTTATTTTTTTGTTTGTTTGTTCCCCCTTGGACATAATTATTGTTATTGGGGAAAGAATGTGCGTTTTTTGGTAGTGAATAATTTATAGAAATTGCTTGTGCATCTTGTTCTTCTATTTCCTAATTCCAGCAGTTGATGACCTGGAAGATAATTCCATGAAAGGCCATTTTGTCTTCTGTGGCCTTTTATAATGGTCAGCTGCTGTTTCCTGGCATTTGCATGACAGGAACTTTTTGACATTCTCCTCAAAATCTGTCATTTTCTTTCTCTTCCACTTCCACCCTTTCCCTCTTTCTTTCTTTCTGTCTAGTAAGGTGCTGTATTGTGCAATGTGTCATACCAAAGACATTTTATTAACTGTCTGAGGGTGCATGGTATTGTTTACAACTGAGACAACTACTGTAACTTTAGGAGTCTGAAGGCTTCAGGGAGTGCAGGGCTTTGCATACATGAGGAAAATGTTCTTTGGCATCAGATGTGCAATACACTCAATGTACTATGCTGTCAAGAACTAGGATTAAAGGGTTTGCCCTGCCATCTGTCAGGCTGTCATTTTCAATAAATGCTATGTCACAGAGATGTTATTATGGCACAGACATTGGCTAAAAGTGGGATGCACACATCAGCCTAGGAGAACAATTATGAAGAGGAAAAAAAAAAAGAAAACATGTTAAAGGTATGGTATTTAAAAAAAAAGGTGGTTTTTTGTTTGTTTGCTTGTGTGGGGGCAGGAAAAATGTCCAGAACCCAAGAACTTCTTGTGGAAATCACATACTGGACAATGAGGAACTAAAACTCTTCTGGACCTCATTGCATATCATGCATATGATATGTGACAGTCATTCAAGACTGCCAGCATATTGACACAAGCTTTGGCCTTTTGTCTGTGTTTACATGTGCTCCTAGCTCTGAAGGCTGCAGTCCAGTGGAAACAAGCGCATAATTGCGCACGACTGTTCCTGCTGCTTTGCAGGTATGAGGACAAAAGTGCTCCAGATACCCTCTTGCTTATGGGAACCTATTCAAACTCCTTGAAGTTATAGGCAAGTTTATATTAGTGGGTTTTGGCTGTATGTTGGAGATGCAGCAGAAATACCAGGATAAGCTCTGACCTTTAATTGAAGTCAATTTTTTGCCCTGGGAAATGGCAAAATCACTGCAAAGAAAATTACAGAGGCTGCTGTGGACAGTTCCTCTGAAACTGGTAAGTGGCCTGTGCAAGGCAGTTCAAGGTTTTCACCAAGATTTGATGTGCTGCTTCCAAATCCCTCTTTCCTACCAACACCCATGATCTGGGATAATCTCTCGGTTATATCCTTATGCACCTTTCTACATTTGGGTAAAATTATAGCACCTTTATCACAGATAATCACTTGGTGGTCAGTCTCAAAATCGGTCAGTTGGGCTTTTTCTTTGTGTTAAAGCTAGTCAAGAGTCTATTAGCAGTGCACAGACAGGAGATTTAGCTTCTGAAAGCTGACTTTCTGGCTTGCAAACCATTCCAGTCAGAAAATTAATGCCAAGACAGTAGAAAGCTGTGCTCTGTGGTTCTCAAGAGCTGAGGCAAGATTGGTGGAGATTTTCTGGGTTGTTCATGTAAACATAGAAGTCTGTGTTCTACCCTAAAACACTTTTTCTACCTATAGAGTTTTAAGTGAACTTTTTATGCAAACTCAGCATACAAAAGCTATGCAACTCTCTTTGAGAGTGCTTCTTCAGTCTGCTGTTTGCTGCTGCCAGTGCTGGCTTATGTAACTTCTAGTGAGATAAGGATCCCTTCAGACAACAGCAACCCAACCATGAAATCAAGATCTTTTGATCATGTTTCAAGGAAGTGCTTTTTGTTTTTCCTTTGCCATTCTGTTGTGCAGTCCTTTCTCTTCTGGTGTAATTGAAGCTGTGCGGTCATAAGTACGGTTGCATAATATATGAAATGAACCACTCATTGTCATTAATAAAACAGCTAAATTGCTGACCATTCTTCTTCGGTCTCTGTCACTTACCTCATGTTCTATACAAGGAATAAATTTGGACTGCTTGGGGCTAAAGGAGACATTCTGAAAAATGTGGTGGTAGGTCTTTGTGACAAAAAATGCTGTGGGCTGTGTAGCACACTGTAGGTGCTGCTGGTGAGCAACTAGAGGAAAGGTACTTGCTGGTACCTCCAGGTACAAAAGACAGATCAAGGTTTCCACTTGCATTTTTCATCATGAGGAAAAAATGCAGTATGTGTTTTATTATATAATGTTTAGTTTTACTTCCAATAAATAATCCAGGGCATGAATAAGCCATGTCTACATGGAATCAAAGTCATTAAAGTATTGGACTGAGAGGGACCGTAAGACATAATTTAGTCCATTACTCAGCTTCATCTGTAGTCATATCTTTCCAGACTGTTTTTTGTCCAGCCTGGTTTTTAAAACGTTCACTGATGGTTATTTCACAGTCTCCTCCAGTGCTCAATTATCCTTGCTATTGTAATGTCTGTTCTGATGTCTAACCTAAATTTCTACTTTGTGTAATTTGATGCAACTGCATTTGCTCCTTATGCAAAGGTTGTGGCCTTAAGGATTTGTCATTACAGAAGCCTTTCTTCTCCTTCAAGACCACTGTGATGTTTCCTCTCACTTCTCTCATCCCTAGACAAAGCAGCCCACAGTCTTTCAGTGTTGATGATAATTTATTTTTTTCTGTGGAAGAAATACAGCTTACTTTTACCACTTTCCTGGCTAGGGAAAGCCTGTTTCACCTTTCTGTTCAAAAACCATTTGGTATGATTTTCTGAGTAGGACTGAGACCCATCTAACAAAGACAGAATAGAAGCAGAAACTGCTCCAAAATCATAGTAAAAGAAAGTAGGACATACAAGCTTTGAATGTAGGGTTTAGTTTAATGCCTAAGGAGTTGTGTGTGAAGTGAACTGAAGTGCATGGCATTTCTCAGAGGGAGGCAACTTCTGCCTCAGCACTAAAATGTCTCTGTCTCCTGTTCCTCTCCTGTCTTCTGTGGGTTGTTTTTTTTTTTTTTTAAGAACTATTCTGGTTCTTGTATATTTCTGTGAGAGAGTTCTGGTTTAAGTACAGAAAGTTACAGCCACAAAAAATTACTTGCAAACCTGTTATAAAGAATAAGGAAAAAAATACTGCTCTTGACCCTGTGGTGAAAAACTACAAAGGTTTTTCTTACTCTCACACTCTTCAAGAGTTAATAAAGAGATGTCAGAGAGATGACAAAGCCAGAGCATGAGAGAAAGGAAAGAAACTTTAGTGTCACTTCCCTCCACAAAAAATTTTTTATGAGTGCCAAATAGGTAGCATGGTTGTTTTTCTAACCTTTGTAACTGTAAACATCAGTGCAAGTGTCTTTAAGTTTGAGCCTTCAAAGCATTTCTATTTCTCTAATTTTGATGAAAGCACAGAATAGAAGTGAGAAACTCAAGATAGCTACAAAGTTAGGGAAAGTAATGGGTGATGCTCAGCTAAGATGAAATCACTCATCTGTACAGTCAGAAAGGCAGCAGAACCCATTTCCAGGTCTTTCCACTTCACCAGCTGTGAAGATGATCATGATTGAGTACTGAAAAGATGGGATGAATGTTTTATTTCTACAAGCATATATGAAAGAGTGCATGTTCATCAACTGTGCTGCTCGGAAGGGGAGACAGCTGAGGGTTCTGATCGAAATCTTTGCTATTTTAAATCCTTTGCTAACAAAAACTGCATTTAAATGAGTTTGAGATCTATTTAGAATTAAGCAAATTATGTTTGTTTCAAATATATCAGTAAAAATAAATCTTCATCAAAACCTGAAAATGTGGATAACCCACAGGTACTGGAGAGTGGGTCATGGAGTTGTTCTAAAAAGCAAAATTGGTAGACCACTAATAATTGCCAAAAAGTATGTAATATGTACCAGTTTATCTACAAGAAATCTACCAATCCTTTCCACTTGGCTTGCCTATCTAAATATTGAAGTTTATTCTTCAGCTTCTCTGTGCTCTAGAGATGATGGATGCATGCAGTCTGCACTGGATGAAACTTGTGTTCCTTCTTCTGCCTGTACTTCAGCTGGTGTATCTCGTAGAGTCCTTTCTGTTTAAAAATAATCCAAAAATCTAGTATTTTATAAAGAGTAGTGGACTGATTAAACAGTTGTTTGTCTATCACAGAGGGTGCCTATGCATTGAGCAGTGAAGGGCATGACCTGTGCTCAATTTCATGAGAACTGTTTTGATCTGAGGACTTTACATTCTCCTTATGCTTTTTCTAGCAGTGAGGTGCATGCCAGCATCTGGCCCTAGGTGCACACCATGTGTTTCCCCCCAAAAGACAATGCAAAGCAGTCATCTGTGTGCCTTGCTTAGAGGCAGCCAGGCTCTGACTCATGTCTCTCCAGCAAAAGCTTTTCTTTTGGTCTGTTCTGACGTCTGTTCAGTTTCTTGAGAATTAGGAAAACTCACCTTTGCTGTCTTCCCCTCTTTTATCTCACTACGAAGATTTTAAGTGCTACAGTGTGTTTCAGGACAGTGCTGTGGTTACAGAGATCAGTGATCTGATTGATCCTGGTCCCCAAGATTCAATATTCTCTTTTGGAAAGACTGGAAAAGAGTTTTCAATCAAATGTCGTGAATAAGCGTATGGCTTTATGCAAGCTTGTGTCTCAGATTCTGTGTGGTGTGAAGATACGGCCATACAGCTTGCTGTAACTCATGTGAACAGAAAAAAATCCGGGCTGCACCTTCCACTCTGTGCAGTGCTTTGGGCAGGTGGTGAGGAGCACCAGCTCTAGAATTCAGAATAAGAGGGCAATACATGTTGTCACGATGACAGTCATCATCATGGAAAAACCTGCATGTCCACTTCCATGGTGGATAATGAAGCTATACCTGGACAGTAGCAGACCGTTGACAACAATGTGACTGTCTTCATCGTGATGCTACAAGATGGAGTATGCACTTGTCAAGCTATCAGCAAGTTGGAGCCACCTAAAGATCGTTGATGCCAACACCGAAAGTGCATTTTGGAGTCTCTTGTGTACAATGAACCTGGTGAAAGATTTTATCTAGGCTGGGACACTCAGCGTCATGGTCTGTACATGCAGCCAGTTGCTACAGCTTGGTCATGGTTCCCATTGGAATCTAGCAGCATGTGATGTGATACACAGGTTTCTCAAACGGGCAAAGAAAGACTTCACTCTTGTGCCATCTTTTCACAGCTACAGGGTTTTTCCAAAGCTAAAATCAGATTCACTAACATATTGAGGACTTCTTTAAATTAATGACATCCGTGTTTTGGTTTAAAAGGTCAATGAGCTACTACCTGATCATGACGTAGCATCAACTTCATCTTATACTCTGTTGGGACATTTTGTTGGTCATTTTTCCAGAAGTCAAAGCCATTGAATGAGTAACTGAACAATATCAAAGCCTAATTCTATGATCTGAATTAGCAACCAGAAATCTTTATTTGGTCACAATTTTTATTCCATTTCTACCAGGCAAATGACTGTGCCCTGAAAGAAACAAATAAAACCAAGTAAATCCAAAGCTCCTGAGGTCAGGGGAAGAACCTATGAGATCACACTGATGTGTTGAATGGATTTCTTCAAGAATAGCTTTAGGATTGATCTTCCCATTCTGTAGTAGTGATTTAGTGCCAGCCCTCATTCTGCCTAGAGAGAATCCAATCTGAGTGCACCGTTGCTGTACAAAAGCACGCACCAGTTTCCTGCTGGTGTTGACAAATTTGTGTGTGGAAAGGATCCCACTGCATGGTACATCACTAATGTAGATACCAAGGTAATCCAGGGTAAACCAGTATAGCTGAGGGACTTGATCTACCTTGAGTCCTTCTAGGTAGATGTCTCTGGTGCCTAGGGGCTTAGTAATTTACTCTTCTCAGCATTTAAAATGCTAATTTTTGTTTTCAAAAGCTTAAACAAGAACCAAACAATGATAGTGTATGCCAGCAGCTTTACTCTTAGTCTCTAATAAAATCTGATTGTGACCTTACAATAGGAACTGAGAGCACTGCACTAAAATCAGCTTCTAGTTCAATATGCATCTATCCTACCATTATGCTAATGATGTTCCTGGAATGACACAAGATTAATGGCACAAGATTGAAAGATCTATTACAAATTGCTACATGAATTAATTATTCAGAAACATGCAGGGTGAAGATATCCCATCAGGCAGAGAGCAAAAGGTGGTTTGAAAAAATCAGGGAAGAGAACAAAGAAACAAGTGAGACTGGGAATGTAGGAAACCACTTCTTAGAAGGATTGAAAGGATAGTAATGGAAGAGCTTGGGAAATTTCAAAGAGAGGGAATGAAGTGATCAAGTCAGGAGATAAATCTGTTGACTTTTTTAACAGGGGGACAAAGTATAGGCCACCAAGTCTACCCAGGGAACGGGACTGAGACAGTTGGGGCTGTTCAGTCTGGAAAAGAGAAGGCTCCAGGGAGACCTTATTGTGGCCTTCCAGTATCTGAAGGGGGCCTACAAGAAAGCTGGGGAGGGACTTTTTAGGCTGTCAGCTAGTAATAGGACTAGAGGGAATGGATTAAAACTAGAGATAGGTTGATTCAGGTTAGACATTAGGAAGAATTTCTTCCCCATGAGGGTGGTGAGACGCTGGAACAGGTTGCCCAGAGAGGTGGTGGAAGCCCCATCCTTGGAAGATTTTAAGACCAGGCTGGATGGGGCTCTGAGCAACCTGATCTAGTGGGAGGTGTCCCTGCCATTGGCAGGGGGGTTGGAACTAGATGATCTTTAAGGACCCTTCCAACCCTGACAATTCTGTGATTCTATGACAAGTGAGATGCTAAGAAAAATGTTGTATAGCTGCTGTTATGCCTTCCAATTCTCCTCTTTATCTATGCCTGTTGCTAAATTACAGTTCATTTAACATTGAGAAGCACTGTACACAATCACATCCCTCTCCCCACAGTCATTCAATTTAAATCATGACTTCAGGCCTTAATAACTAACTCTCACCTTCTGGAGAGACCATACTGTAGATCCCATTGCATATTTGAGGCATCATACAATTATTGTGATTCTTTATCTATAGACTTCATGGACTTTCTGGTATTTGTACAAAGTATATTTTTAAGCCAGACACTTGAGTTCAACTCACAGTTGGGCATTTCTACATTATCACAGAATCACAGAGTGTTAGGGGTTGAAAGTGACCTTGGAGATCTTTGAGTTCAACCCCTCTGCCAGGGCAGGATCATATAATCTACCCTACAACCTAATCTACCCTAACACAGGTCACTCAGGAACGCATCCAGGCAAGTTTTGAAAATCTCCAGAGAAGGAGACTCCACAACCTCTCTGGGCAGCCTGTTCCAATGCTCTGTGACCCTTACTGTAAAGAAGTTCCTCCTCATGTTAAGGTGGAACCTCTTGTGCTCCAGCTTATATCCATTCCCCCATGTCCTATCACAAGGCACGAGTGAGAAGAGGCTGTCCCTTTCCTCTTGACACTTAGCCCTCATATATTTATAAACATTGATCAAATCCCCTCTCAGTCTTCTCTTTTCCAGACTAAAGAGCCCCAGGTGTCTCAGCCTCTCCTCATAAGGCATGTACTCCAGTCCCTTAATCATCCTTGTAGCCCTCCATTGGACTCTCTCAAGCAGATCCCTGTCTCTCTTGAACTGGGGAGCCCAGAACTGGACACAATACTCCAGGTGAGGTCTCACCAGTGCAGAGTAGAGGGGGAGGAGAACCTCCTTCGATCTGCTGGACACGCTCCTCTTGATACACCCTAGGATACCATTGGCCCTCTTGGCCACAAGGGCACATTGCTGCTCCATGAAGAACTTGTTGTCCGCCAGGACTCCCAAGTCTTTCTCCACAAGACTGCTCTCCAGCAGATCACCTCCCAGTCTGTACTGGTGTAATTTATTATTCTTACTGAGATGCAGAACTCTACGTTTATCCTTGTTAAACCTCATTTGGTTCTGCCCTGCCCAGTTCTCCAACCTGTCCAAGTCTCACTGGATGGCTGCACAGCTTTCAGGTGTATCTGCCAATCCTCCCAGTTTTGTGTCATCAGCAAACTTGCTGAGCAGACACTCTGTCCTGTACATTGTTTCATCACATTCTGATGAAGAATATTGTGTACAAATATTTTGCATTATGAAAGACCTTTTGAAAACAGATTAATATGTAGTGGGCTCTTTTAATGTTATTGATGTGTGAAGCTCTTGCTTTTACAATACAGGGTAAGCAGTGCTGTGCCACATGTAGAACTTGGCATTCTTAGCTCTTATGGTAGCCAAATTGTGATCTGGGCTCACTTGGAAATAATGGCCTGTAAACAGTAGTGTCAAGCATGGAGATGGTGTGAACCATTCATCACAGGATAGACACAGCATGTGTGTTCTGTGGGTAAAGGAAAGAATTGTGATACATGATCAGAAAGAATCCACACTGCTAGGCACAGGTGCTAACAGGGTAATGTGAGGGGATGAATGTTCAAGCCAGCTCTAGCTGCCTGTGTTAAGGCAGCTGTATCCTTGCCACTTGGGATGTGCAGAGGGGCAATTTCACACCAATATATATTGCTAATACTGACCTTTAGCAGGAAATAAGTGTATTTTAGTGTTGTTGTTGGTTTTGTTTTTTTTTTTTTTCTTATAGTGTTGTTCAGGTTAATCCCATGGTATGCACAGCACAATAAATAAAAGATATTCACAGACTTTTGGAAAAAGCAATCATGCTGCAAGATGAATATATAAGTTTAAACCTCAAAATACCAAGTATCCAATTCTCTTTGTTTCGTTTTTTGCAGCTCTTGGCCACACCAACCTACCACATTTTCTTTGTATGTAGAAATACTATTACAGTTAAAAAGTAATGATTTATTTAGTAATATCTTTCTTACTTGCTTCACCTAATGCCATCTGTAAGCTATGCTACTAGCTCCCCTTAGAGATACTATTTGCATGCCCAACTGCTTTTTGAAATGTAGTTTTTAGGGATCAGTGAGTGACTGACACACATCTACAGAGACATAATAAAAACCTATGAATATAAATTACAGTTTTATCCATGATTTTTGCCTGAGGCAGTTTCTTTCTATATTACAAAAGTATGAAATAAACTGTAGGTCCATGTTATGACTGTTTTGGTGGCCAACCCAATTTAAGAAGTTACAAACCCTTTTCCGTCATCACTTCTGAGGTGTTATCAGACCCCTCAGTTGGGCTGCTTCAGCAGTTTGGGTGCACCCAGATTGCTAAATGATCAATTTAAAAAGGAAAATAAACCAGATCTCCTTCTTCCTGCATCACCCAGTCTGTTTTATTTGTCTCTTTTGTCAGATTTCATGAACGGTACTGCCACAACATTGTTCCCATAACAAATGCTAAATCTGCTACCAAAGTCAGGAACAAGTGATGGGAATGAAAGAATCACAGAATCGCTATGGTTGGAAAAGACCTTTAAGATCATACCCTGGGTCTGCTGCTGAGAAAATAGTAACATGGATCTTCAGTTTTAGTGTGGGCATCATCCTTTAGACCATATATTTGTTAGTCTTTTGCTTCAGAAAACAGTTCCAGTATATTGCAGAGATGGGTCTTGCATCAGTAAGACTGTAGACTTTCAATGCTTGAAAATAGGTAATCCCAAGAGGGTCACTGGAAATGTAATTTCTTGCCAAGGAAAGATAGGTTGATCACACCACACTTAAAGTCTTTTAGAAGTGAGAGGATATGGATTTGTGTGAAGGCGATGGGGAACTTTTCCAGAAAAAACATCAATTATAACTTGGATAAACTTAATAAGTAGATACTGTTGCACTAAAAAGGCAGTGTAGTTACACTATGGTTTAAACTTATAAAGTATGTTAAGGATTGAGATAAATCAGGTCTAGAGAGAAATGGTTGGTACAGAGAGAAATGGATGGTTGGTGTAGAAAGCTCCTATGCTTTTTCCTGTTATCTCTGGATAGAAAGGTGTTTTTTCTTATCAGCACTTTCACACTAACCCAGACATAGAAATAAAGGAATTGGCCGTCCAGCAAATTCACCTTGGATCTTCATACTGTTAAGAGCCATGAGCTTGTTGCAGTCCTCTGCACTTTGAAGGCAGACATGATTTCATCACATTGCTTGTTTGTCATGTGCTGTCCTTACTTCTCCATGCCATGTTCCCTGGCTGAATTGCATCTCCCACTTCCCAGGTTTATTCAGGAGGAGATCTACACTTGGCTTCCCCACTTCCCAGCATTTTCTCTTGTGTTGGTACACCTGGAAACCCCACTAATGCAATAAAGTCTGTAAAGTTGTGCACACTGGTGTCCCTTCATCTATTGCCCTTCCCTCTCTTGTTATTGTAAACTGACTGTAGGGTGGTGTGAGCGATCTGTATCCCAGCTCTCGCTGAACACAAAGTCTGATGACAGTTGATTGTGATAACACTTAGTCACCAAGGTGGGACAGAAAGGCTGTAAAACAGACACAGGCATGGATAGTTATTTTTAAGCCAGTTTGTAGAAGGATCAACTGAGTGTCATTAAACTGAGTGAAATTATATTTACAGAAGCATCTTTAAAAAACAAGAGGGAAGGACTTTGGCATATAAGGAGCAGAAGTCAGTTCTTTCTTAGACTCTGGATTATTAAAAGTTAAAAAAAAAAAAAAAAAAAAAAAAAAGCAGCTGGTAGCTAGTGTAGCCATTGCCCTGTAGAGAAGTACTGGCTTGCGGTCAGCCTTATCTCCTCCTTTTGCAAGGATCTTGAATTACTAAACTCTGCTTTGGCCTACAGTTACAGATTTCAAGTTAAACAGTCATCCCGACTCTTAATATCCATGGTTTAAAGAAAAGCCTGTATTTCAAGTTTGAAGGCATGCCAACATGGTACTTAAAAGCAGATTAATCTGTGGTAAACTTGCCATTGCTCTTGCACTGTAACAAGTGATTTGAGTTAGTATATCTGTCTTTCACTGCAAGCCAAATTCAAAACACCTGTCCCTTGAAATTTCCTAAGTGAGGGGAGCAGTTGGGCACTCAGTTCCTCAGATGATTGAGAAAGACTGCAGGAGGAAGATAGACAGCATGTGCTGGAAGTAAGTAAAACATCTATTTTTTTTTTACATCTTTTGAAATAATAATGTTCTTGTGGGTGTTCATTTCTGAGTTCAGAAAAAGGCTATGAGACAGCAAATGCACAAGATTACACTGCCTGAAATAAATGTCTTAATTTTGTATTCATTTTTACTACTGAATATAGAATTTTCAGTTTCTCTGCCTAGACTATATTTTAAAGCAATTCTTGAAGTTAATAACATTGAAGACACAAGACTACAGTTTTAAAAGTGTAGTAGCTTAATGAATGTACTATAGCAGAATATCAAAATCATAACCATTAAAAAGTGATCTTGTCACTTATGCAGGAAAAACAATTTAAAAGCATTCTTTGCTTACTACAGTTAAAGATACAAGTAAAAAGACTGTAACCATGACCTGGAAGAGAGCCTGCTTAAGGGTTTCCTCCATATAGAAGGGTGCTAGATTTTCCTCCCAAATAATGATATTTTCAAATTTATAGGAAGGAACTAAGGAGTCAGTCCTCCAGAAAAGAAACAAATGAACCACAAACAAAATGTATCTCTCTTCTATAGAACAAGGAGATAAAGAGGCTAAAGGCACTGTAGTAATTATTCTATGACCAAATCTTTTGGGAATGAAAAGATAATCTACCTTGACGAAATACTGATGGAAAGTTTTAAACCTCTGTAAATTAACTAGGTTGATGGGAAGGAGCCCAGTGGAAAGCTAGGTGTGAAGTAGCTGGATTTGTTTGTAGTATTCTGTGCTGTTTTGAAACTAGAGCCCTGAATAACATTGTCTGGGGCTAGGTTAAACTAGATGGGACTATAACCATTTCAAATTAGTCTGGAAAAGTAGTGTATCCTAACAAATTGTGTCAAGGAGATATGCAGCCACTCAAAGCCAGAAACACTACTCTGACATGCCAAGTGTCATACACGTTCATAAGCCCCCCTGCAGGCCACCTCCCACAGGAGGCAGAACTGTTTTCCCATGGTGGGAAGGCAGGTTTTACTTTTGTCCTAGTGCTTAAGAAACATTTAAAAGCAGCTATATTCCTTCTAGTGCAAACATGATGGACCTATGTACCGGATAACACTGAATATGGATCTCTGTTCCTATGTGTGTCTTGGGACAATGTAACTTGCCTTACTGAAGAAGCTAGGAGAAAGAAAGTGTCTTTTTTTCCCTAGAAAATAATAATAATGAAAAAATTCCCTCTTTCTTTGCTTTTTCAGTTTCCCATTTCCCATGGGAACTGCATCATACTCTCCTGGTTTGCTTAGTCTAGTGATCCAGTTTCCCTCTCACCACTTGTTGAATGCAAGTTACTTGGTCTTGCTTCTCCCTCGGCTCCTGTGAGCATGATACCTTAAGTCCTTGCAATAGTAATTTTAGGAAGTAATGTGACATTGGCAGTTTCTTGCACTTTGTGGTGAGGCCTTATAAAAGAACTGGATTTGGAAGAAAATCACAGGTACCATGAGGAAGAGTTTTTTTTCACACGCTTCTGAGCAAACAGGAGTCTGCACTATTTGGTGAGCAAGAAACAGCCTTCTGTAAAAACTACAGTCACAGCTGGGGAAGTAGTGGAGAAATATATATGCAGGTCCTTTTTTCTTGGTGTGGGGCTGGCAGTGTAGGTGTGGTGACATCCCAGTGTAGGGGTGTGATATGTGGATGTAGATATGAGTCCAGGACTGGTGGGGAGCTCAGAGAAGTTGCAATGGGGTGATCTTAGTGCTGTCCTCCCTACTATTGAGCGCTGAGTAAAGCAGGGCTGACATGGAGTCTCTCTGCCTAGTCTCTTGGGGCTGGGCTTGGTTTGGGCAGTAGCTGTTTACTCATCTTCCTTCCACCTCCTACTTGCCAACGACAGGAGCAGAAGAAGGAACTGGGCAGCGGTTGCAGCTGAGGGGTACCAGCTGCTTGTATGGAGGATGGATACACAACTAACTTGAAGGGCAATTCAGAGCTCAGGTCCAGTCTCCTCAACAGACAGGCTCAGATTATCTTAAAATGTGTGAACACACCCCCCTGTCACCCAAAGAGAAGCTTCTGTTACAGAGCTTATGAAAATAGAAGACACTTTGAAGAAGGCAGCCAGCAGGGGTGTAAATGAGAGGGCTACAACAGAAAATTACAAATGTGCATTGTAGAAGGGTGCTCTTAACAAATTCATGGTCAGGGACAAATCAGTTCGGTTGTTTTCAGAGTATCTGACTAGAAGTCCTATGAAAGATGACAGATCAGAGTGTAGTGACTATGTAAAACAAAGTGGTGCTTTTTTTAATGATATAATCTACCTTATAAAACTGAGCAGTCATGTTGTTAAGGAGAGTCTGGACCCACCACAGGTTGGCAGGGGAAGAGATCAGACCACTTAGAAAAGTCATGCCAAATCTATGAAGGTAGAAACATCTAACAAGTCATAAAACATGGGTTAACACCTTAACAAATGAGCACGAACAGGCACTTTTGAGAACTTGTTGCTGATCTGAACCATGGAAATCCAACCTGCCTCACCAAAGCAATAAAGCTGTAGGAGGGAGCAGCAGCCTGCTATCCTGCACTGTGTCACTTTCAAAATCCCTGGGAGACAAACTTTATACTTCATGCTGTTGATTTTGAGCATCAGCTAATGCTCTTTCGGAACAATTTTAGAATGTACTTGACTAAGCAATCTGTAGAATATCCTTAATGGTACTGGGTAGTCCTGGCCATCTAGTAACTGCTTGCTCTATAACTTGTTTTTTCTATCCTTGGTAAGCATGTGAATGCTCATCTTATTATTGATCACCACAAATAACTGTCTTCAAGTGGATACACTTTAATGACTTCTTGTTTTAAATGCAAAACTTTTTTTTTTTCCTGAAGTTCATACAAGATCTACACCTTTGCATAGATCGGTTGTATATGAACAATTCAGAATATCATTTCAGTTGTTTAGAAGTGAAGTTCACACTCTGTTTAGAAGAATGCAGTATGTCTTTCCTTGGTCTTTCAGAGACAATATTTTTATTATCATTCAAAGTCCAGCAACATGTACTTTTAATTTAGCTCATAAATCTGCTACAGCCTGTGAAATAAGAAATGACTAGGCCTATTCAAGGCTTTGAAAAATGAAACATTTAATCTGGGGGCCATTAGGTTTCAATGCCACTGATTCACTTACTGGATTTTCAGCTTAACAGATTTGATTTATCAGGACAGAACTACGAAGTATTGGGTTTTTTACGATGACCTGAATAGATGATGTTGCATGGCGTGATTCACCTAGTAATGGCAACAGCTAAGCAAAGCTGATGCTGTCTCATATGCGGTGCTTGGTATAGATGTATGTGGTGCCTGTTTCTGACTGTTGGCTAGACAAAAGAAGACAGTAGTTGGTTGACAGCACTTAGAAATTGTTTGACAGATAAAGGATTGTAAGGACTTGGTCTCTGTAGAGCAAAAGGGCTTGGAGGTTATGCCCACTATCAAATTACTGCAGACTTTAAAAAAGCTTGCTACAGCAAATCATTTAGCCTTTCCACACAACAGAGATGGGTGAAGGAGTTGGAGGAGATTTATTTGCACTAAATCTAATCCTGTTAAGATGTATTCAGATCACAAAATGCTCAAGATCTCTGTATGGGACAAACCATTGAAAAAGGTCTCTCACCTTTCCTGCGTTTGGAAGCATTACATTTTCAGTGAGGTAGGCTCTACTGCTTTATCTGAAATCACAGATTAAAATAACGGACAGCTTGGTGCCCAGTGTTCTTTGCTGTATTCCACTTGGGTACAGAAATTGAGATTTGCTTGAATGACCTTGGTAATTTTATTTTAAAACAAACAAACAAAAAACAGATCCTGAAGCTCACATTTCGACATGAATAATTACACGTTTTGGGTTGAATTGAAAGTTACAGCTTTCTGTGACCTTCCTCTGGGACTGTAAAGGGGCAGTTAGCCCAAGGCCATTACTGTTAGAAGACTTACACAGGAATTACCATAGGATGATGTGCAGATGTACTAGTGTTTATTTCAGCTGTTGCTGGGCTTGGGTGTGAGCCTGGAAGTCCTGGGTTCCTTAGCAAACCTGCCAATGTAGGAGAAGCTACAACCTGGAAAAAGAGTGGGGGAGGAATAAGCAGGGTGTAATACCAGCATCTTGGAAAGGCAGACTGTAGCCCTTTCTGGGATTCCAGTCCTGACCAGCACCCTCGAGGTGAAGTGGGAGCGTTTTCCTTCCTGGTCTCATTAGAATACTTTATACACTGAAAAACCAACAGAAAATTTCCTTACTCATTAAGGCTGGTTTTGTGGTGCACGAATGTTTTTATACTACTATTACAGCTGGGTTTGAGAGTCTGAATACCTCAGCTTTGCAGGATGGTTGCTGGAGAACTGGAAATACATCACTTCAGGGTCATCCCAACATGATTTTAATGCACGTGGGTGTGCTTTTAATTTTGTTGTCAAGGACATAGCAGTCACAAGTCCCTCTCACAGCCACATCCAACAGGAAAAACTGTGATGACCTCTCCTGAGTATGTGTCTGAATGGAGGTAATGTGAATAATGTAGCTCTGCCCTTGAAAAGACATGCTGCAGCCTGCTCTGAGAAGATGATCTCAGAAAGATATACAGAACCTTGCTACTGACTAGCTGGGACCAGCTTTCTGCAACATTGTCTTCTCACAAACAGGTTAAAAAACTCCCAAACCAAAAAGGAACAACTGCCCGTAATAATGACACTGTTAACTCATGTCTGCACAAAAGGTTAGACAAAAGCTAAGCAATCCCTGCTTAACCAGCTCTGAGGGTACCACAGAAATCTATAGACAAAGGCATAGTTCAGATTATGAAAGGGAGGTCAGTGTCTGGAAGGTAGAGCAGCCTTGTTTGCTTCAAAATTTATAGCATACCTCAACTCTTGAGAACTTTTCTGCAGCCAAGGATGGCTCACAATGCTGACGAATCTCTTTTAGGACTGAGGAATTTAACTGCACAATCATGCTTGTTCTCAGAGATGGAAACTGTTCTGGAGGAGCCAAATAGATACTTGATAAAAATGGTGGGGTTTGAAGAGCACCTTTGGTCTTAGTGTTGTCAATGCTAACTGAAAGAAACTAAAATTGTGAAAATGCTGATCTGAAAATGCCGATGCTTCCAAGAAGATCAGCTATACAGACATTCTGATCCTCACTGTATGGCAAGAGATTGCAGCATATGAAAATGCATCATCAAACAACAAGCTCAAATGCCAACCTGCTTTTCTTCCTTCAGAAGGCATCAGTTCCAAATAATTAACAGAATGTTCCCGGAAACTGTGAAATGTGAAACTACCTGCATGCACCCCCTCTTTGAGCTCTGTCGCATGACTGGTCTGATTACAATGAGAAAAAAAAATATTTATGCTATTTCCTCATAACTTGGATGATACATGGAGCTTGTTGTTGGACTAATCACTGCCTTTTGAAATGTAGGATATCCATCATCTTCTCTCCATACGCCTGCAGACAGCCATCTGTCAGGGAGGCTGATGTCAGCAAATGCAAGAAAGATGGTGTGTAATCACCACCTTCCAAATGTAGCTGCAGTTTTGAATTGCACAGCTCAGCTTTGAGGGTGGCATTACTGAGGAACTGGGCAAAAGATCTTGTTCCACCTGATTCTGCAGTTATGCCCTGAACACTGACACTGATCTAATACCAATAAAGAAGATATCAAATATATCTTTCATAAACTTGCCTTCATGTTATACTAAACACTATACTTTTCACTGCTCCATTGAAAGCCCACGAGGAGAAATATTACAAGACCTTGTATACTGTGACTTTGTAAGTCTGCAGAAGGAGGATGTGACTAAAGAGAATCGAATGCTTCTTTGAAAAAAAAAAATTAAAAAAAAAATCCCATTTTCTTATGTTTCTAACATTATGATATATCCCCCCTGCCCCCACCTTGCCATGCTTCTAGTGGCAAGTCTGTTCTACTGTCCTCAGTGCAGAGTTACTCAAGTATTCTTTGTGCAGCTAGGAGAAGTTGCCATTAATGCAGCTGAGCAGAAATCCCTTCTCAGACTTCATGGTCTCTGTACAGCTAAGGAAGCTGAAAGAAGTTTATCTGTAAAAAAAGTTATGTTGCCAGTGTTTGGGGTTTTTTTTTCAGTTTAGCCATACTTTTGGTAAAGGATGAGGCTCTCTGCTTTCATATGCTTATACTGCACCCATGTTTAAGGTGAATGTCACACTTCATATCACAGTCTTATGGCATCTTGTTTACCTGCATGTAGAAGGCTTAGATCAGACTATATTATGCTGTCTAAACATTTATTTTGCAAGCAGAGGAGTCTTGGTAGCTATAAGGATTCCCTGACATCCTCTCTTAAAGCATGCCAACTCTACCACTAACTGGAAGAAGACTTTAGAGACAGATGTTAGCAGGCAGATCTATAGGAGACCACTGTACATGTGAAGACAAATCACCTGGAGAAGGGAGAGGCAAGCAGGGAGAGAAGGTAGCTCAAAAAAGCTCTTGTGTAATCATTAGAAAATTTTGTACTTGTGTAACTTTTCTTGAGACAGAACTGGCTGAAGATATCCCAGATGTAAAGCTGAACTCAGTCAGTGTGCCTTCTTCACTACAGGCGTGCCTGCACACAGCAAATAGAGCCCTTATTCTCCTGTTGGGACTGAGGAACTCCTCCCTAGCAGGATCAAGGCAGAAGCAGCAGTCGGCAGAGCTGTGGAGCTATGAAACCTCCACCACCTGGCACTGCTGCAGCTGATCAAGCACCAAAGCCATGGGAGTTTGCAGTGTTCAGTGCAGTGGCAGCCTGTTTTTGTCCTTACCGTATGGCAACCTCCTGTCCAAGCTCCGCAGTCAATTATGAACGATGGGGAAGACGAGGGGGAGCGTATGGGGAGGTTGGTCTTGCTGCATTATTGCCCAAAGCAACTGCCCAGATATCAGAAGCAAGCCCTGCTCTTTTTTTTGAGACCTATCTGTTCTCACATGGTGGAGTGTGCAGCCAGCAGAAGTCATTATTTGCATTCCTCTGAATAAATGACTTTTCAGTGAGGTGACAACCATATGTCAATAGGGAGTATCTGGATTGTTTCCTCCAAACTATAATGCTGTACAGGCAGAGAGAGAAATTAATAACAAGGCAAGTATTGAGGTCAAATATGTTATAGTCCGTTGGTGGCTGTTTCAAAAGTGAGATGTTCTTAAGTTTTATAGTAAACTTTTATAGTAAACTTTGAAATGCCAGGAACAGTTGGGGATTAATTATAATTTTAAGCAGATAACACCATTTTCTATGCTAGAGTAGACTTAAATAAAGGCATGTGAGTGAGAAGTTCATAGAATGATGGAAGAACCCAAAATATTATCTGGTCCAACCTTTTGTGGGAAGGGGAGCCTAGATGAGATTATCTAGCACCCTGTCCCATTACATCTTGAACACCTTTAGTGATGCAGACTCGATCACATCCTTGGGGAGGTTGTTCTCACTGTAAAAAAAATTCTTTTTCAAGATGAAACCTCTCCTGAGGTTGGAGGTAGATGTATGAACAATAATAAGGAAGACTGTATATAGCTGTCATATGCAATATTCTTAAGTTTGGTGTTGTCTCTTTTTTTCATGGTTAACTTTGGGGCTGAGCTCCTCACAGTGACACATGAGCAAGGTCATACCACTTATACCTCAGAAACCATCTGTGCACTGGAAATTGCTTCTTTCTCTGTACATCTTTATGAACTTCTTTGCACTGGTAATCTGCTGATATATTATTAAATTGCCCATCTTTGTTAGGTCTTTCAGAAGTTTATTGCAATTCTCTTCTGACTGGCTTTTATCACCTCTCTGCTTGGTCCCTCTTTCCAGGGTGTGAACAAAAAAGTCATTCAGGTTTATGAGGCACAGTCTGCTCTTTGCAGGCCCATGCTGTTGCTGTTTATTTAGCAGTTGTCTGCCTTGTGCTTCCAGATTAATTCCCTTATCATTTGGTCGGTTGTTTTTAACAGTACTGATGTCAAACTAAGTGAAAATGTTCTAGCCTTTGCTCATCTTTATTACGTATTGATACTACACTTGCAGTCTTGGCTGTTTCTAATTAATTTTAAAGAAGTATGTGCTAATGGCATCTTTTTTTATTTCTCCCTGCCAGTCCTAAAAAAACTAGCAGAGGTGTGACCTTGCTGCCTTGGGCTTTGTGAGAAATCACTGCATGAGCTTGAGTAGAAGAAGGCTGTACAGGTCTGAGGGGGATGCTGGCTCCTCAGCACACAACAGCTAACACCCTTGGATGCGGTCCTCGGTCCATTTATTTTACAAGCATAGACATAAACTCTCCTCATCTCAGAACATAATGACCGCATCCAAACTGAAATCTGGATGCTGGCAAGAAGCCTAAGTACTTTGCCCCTGCTGCCCCAGTCTAGCATATGCCAATGCTCCTGAAATGCTGCATATTTTTTGTATTTATTTTTCACTAAAATGGAGTCTCCCAAATAGGCTAATTACCTTTATATTACTTATATGAGTTACACTCTGCAACCCAGAGGGCACCTAGGGGCTTATTCTGTATTTACTGTTGTATATTCTCCAACTTGCACTTATGCTGCCAGAAGTTAGTAACTTGCATCCATAATGGTGAAGATGTGGGAGAAACTAGCAAATGTTTTACAGGAAGCAAATTCACTACCAGCTGGCAAATGACGGAAGGAAATTCTATCTTAAAGTACAGCCTCTTATATTTACTTTTGCATATTAGCAATCTTCTGAAAGCGTATCCTCAAACATGTCAAGCTCAACATAAGATGAAAATCATGGTTATTATCAGTGACAAGTAAAGCAGATTACTTGTCTTGAAAACTTTTAAATTCTTCATCTGGTTTGTTTAAAAAAGAATTCCTCAGACACTACTTAGCATTGGTATTTCCTTCCCTAATAATTAGTGCATTGAACCAATATTGTTCTTTACAGTGGCGATTGTCTTTTATCTGAGAATTGAGCTGTCAGATTAAACCTCTTCTTAATTCCAAAATGACAGTATTTTCTTTCCTTCTAATTGCCACCATGAAAAATTAAGTCTTTTCTTTTGCTTTGGCTTAATTTTATATTTATAGCTTCATCACCATGTTCCTGCTAGGTGGAAGGAAGAATGTTACCGGAAAGAATGTTTTCTTTCTTGTTCATCTTCTGCATTTATTTGTGCCTCAGCATTATTCCCCTTCTGTGTCAAAATGCTCCCTTATTCCAGATACTTTTTATCAAAACATAGCCATGTCTCCCCATAGAAAACTGCATTAGGCTGAAGAGTTTGTGCTGATTTATGATGTCAGATAAATATCTGAAAGAATTAATAATTATATCCAACCCACAGCAGTCTTTATGTGTCTTCTTCAGGCACAGTTAAAATGTCTCAGATAAAGATATGGATTAGAATTAGGGCTGTATTTTATAAGTCTCCATTGAATTTCATCTTTTGATACCTGCAAAAAAATTGTTTTATCAGTTGCATTTCCCTTTATGGGACACTAATATATTTGTGAAATAAATGTGTTTCCTCACAGATGTGACTGGTAGTGATAGCAAGAAACAAGTTCACTTGATTTGAGTCTTTATCACCTCTGGATTCAATACATGATTGCTGTTATCCTCAAGTCTTTCTGGCCTAGAAGAAAAAGGCAAATGGCCATTTGAACTGATACCATTCTTTAAAAGCCAGAAGATATTATTTAGAGAAGAGCCACATATTCACTAATAGAAATGAAAAAATAAGCCTCTAATTTTCTTAGTGGTACTGGACTTACCAGTGCAGAGGCATATTAATAAAGTATTGGAAACCTGTTGTAGAATTCCTCATAATTTTTTAATGTTTTGGCCAGAGACTACAGACAGGGGTTTTTTTTATAGCCCATTTAAGTCATACAGTACTAGTGTCAGATTTGTACAGTCTGTTCACACATTTACAGGCCTTTTAGACCCAGATGACAGGAAAGCTACAGTGAACTTCAGCAGTATTGGAGATATGTCTTCATAGATGTATAGTTAACCAGCTGTCTTTGAAATAAGTACCTATTAGGTGAGGGTATTTTGTTTAGAGTGCCTCTCTTTTGAACACATTAGACCTAAAAAATAAATATGAAAAGCAGAAGAAATAAGAACAAGCCACAGTGAGCTGATATTGAGTCATCTTATTAGTTGCTTTAGATTTTAAATACTTCCGATGATTATCCTTTGTTTCACAATACATTACTAGATATCTAAAGGGCTGTTCTGAAGACTATCTGTACAGCACAACTAGCAATTTTTTAAGATCTTCACAAGAGTACTATTCCAGATGTTGTATCTTCTGAGCAAACTCAATTTGTTTCACCTTGGTGTGAAAGTGAGTGGGCTGGAAGCTGCACTTAAGAAGAAAATGTCAGATACAAAGTGCATCTCCCCTGTTCCTCTCCCAAATGCACACCTGGTTTGATCTATTGCTTACAATATTCCAGGTCTTGAAATTAAGGCTAAGGCAGGCAGGTAGCTATAGACATTTTCAAATGATTTCTATATACACTATTTCAATTCTGTGATAACAAAACTACAGTTTTTCTTTGGCTGTTGTTCAAGCCTTGCCAGCATGCCTTCTATTTCCTTTGCCACCTACCAGTTTGAGAGGCCATCTGTCTTCCCAGTGAATGTTAAAGATCTGATGTATGAAAGGCACCAGCTCCCTTTAAAATAACTTTCCCTACTGTTTTGTATTCATGTAATTTTATAGTGATCCAACTCTATTTCTTGTTGCTCTTTCTTAGTACAGGCAAGTTTTCTTAGCTATTGAGAGTGTTGCTGTTACGTAAATGTTGTTTGGGGTTTTTCCTTCTAGTGCAGCTCTCTGACAAGGCATCAGTTGGAAAAATCTGGTGTTGTATCATGAAGATTTTCTGTTCTGGTTTGAAAGTGACATACGTGTAGGATGAAAATTATGTATTTCTTCAAGAGGATGTGCTATTTTTTGCTATTTGAGAGCTGTACAGTCTGTTCATGTTCCATAAAAGATGAATGTAAAAGGCTTTTTTTTCTTGTTTCAAGTTCTTTGAGAAAGTCTACACTATTCCCTCGGATATTATAGAAATAAATTATGTTCCAGAAAGGTATTAAAAAGTAACATGGAACAGATTCTGTTGTGCAAGAGAAATAATAGATATATCCCAGCTGGGTTCCTGGACTCTTTTAGTTTTCATTTACTTTCATCCAATCAGTTCTTCTTTGCAGTTCTGTCTGGTAGCTGATATAGTACATCAGGGAAATTACAGACAATTTCTAAAACCTGTTTCAAGGAAAATTTTGAATGAAACTAAAGACTCAGCACAGAAGTGACAGAAAGAGATAGCTTTTCTGCTCCCTCATCTGTAATGGCTGTACTGTAAATCACTTTAAGTTTCCTTCCTTAATTACTGAAAATGTAAGGGATACTTCTTAAATTATTACACTGAGAGACTGTGGGTTAAGAAAGAATTTTTGTCAAGCTTTTGATATAACCGATAAAACCTTAAAAATTCCCAAACTGATAAAACATAGACTAAATGCCTTTTAAGGCTCTTGTATCATATCTTGTGCCCAAAGGTAAAATTTACTCTTATATAGATGTTGGTGGTAACTTCATTTTTCCTTCATATATCTATAGAAAGGCACATTCTAAGAGATTAGCTAATCCATAGAAAGGTATGTTTCTAATCTCTATGCTAGCTGTACTGTGATTAATTAAAGGAAATCCATATCAAAAATGCATCCTCATTCTATGGCTACCTGCTAAAGATGCAAAATACAGATAATCAGGGTGTAAGATCACCCTTCTGAGTGTTTTTCCTGTATTTCACATTTTCCCCCAGTGAAGTAAACCAATGATTTGGAATAAGTTTTCTCCAGTGTCAGTTAATCAGTTTCAAAAGTGCAATCATACAGAATTTTTATTGTTACTATTCCTTATAGAAGTCAGTATTAATTCAGTATCCTAAATAGCATAATTTCTCCTATCATCCTATCATTGGATACAGACACCACATGAATAGTTAACCCCTAACTTAATGGCAGAAAAACTGTTAATAATACTGTCCTTTGCACAGAGAGATTCTGCCTCTGATTTTCAGCTCAGTTTGGTATTTATGAAATGGGAAAAAAAAAAAATGCATCATTGAGTGAAATGAACCAAAGTGTTTTTTCAATATATTCTCATATATTGCAACTTAATGCATACCCTTGTACTTTGAACAAGATTGAATGAGATTATTTTAACTCTAATGAGTTACCATATTTTTTCCCACAGAAATATAATATGAAACTGATATTATAAAAATGGAAGAAGTTAGATATTTTTCAAGGTTGGGGTTTTTTTGTGTTGTTGGTTTTTTTTTTTTTTTTTGCATTGGTGTGGACTGGTTGCTGTTTTAAAATTTCCTATTGTTTTTTTTATCAATTATTTTTGTTTGGAATATTTTTTTTAAAAGGTGAAGGGACCTGTGAAAAATAAAAGATGAGAACTTCCCTCTCACTGTATTATTAACATTATGTAACATTATACAACATTAAACAGTTGAATGAGATTTAGAGTTTGAGAATAGGCACTTCTGTATTTCTAGCTATTCTGGTGCAAACTCTAGAAAACATAACTAAGTTGATAAATGTAATTGACTTTTTCTCAAGTTTCATTTAAAATGAAACTTTACTTTGAAATAAAAGCATGGTTTTGCAGAATCGCCTTGGTCAGAAATTTACCTTTTCTAGTAAGAAGGAAAGAAGATATTCTGTTGGTCAAGGGGCAAAGAGTTTTCTGCTGATGCTATGAAGCTGTAAATCACCAGTTGCAGGCAGATGCCCTACGTTTGCAGGCTGTGCACGTGGCAGCTCTTCTGCATTTCAGCTCATTAACCAGTCCAAAGCATCACTTGGCTGTTTTGCTCCAGGCTGCCTGCTCTGGTGGATGGTAATAACTGTGAGACTAATAAGACTGAGAGATGAAGCCAAAGCTTGACTTCAAGCAAGTATGCAAACAATTGTTTTCATATGAGCTATATTATTTCTATTGGTTTATAAGCAAAAATAGTTCAGATTATGGAGGGATTGGATAGATAACAGGCTTACTGCTTATCTGCTCTATATCCCTTTAAGTACTTCTTAAGTATTGGTGATGATACTTCTAAAAGCAGTTCCCTGAGGTCTTTAAAGGATACTGAACCTCCTTATGCCTTTTGGAACCACCCATAAAATGGTTATCTCCTGTGGGTTCCTTCTGCACAGTATGTAACTAGAGTTTGTCAAGCTGAATGAGGCTTTTGGAGTACAAAAAATGCTTTGACAGTACAGGTGTGGCTGAAAAAACCCTAAATTCTTGAGAAATTACCTTTTACTTGGCTATATAATCCAGGGGCTGATTAACAAGACACTATGGGATGCTGATTTGGTCTTGACACAGGAAGGCATCCTCTGTCAGAGAGACAATCAGAAGCAGTATCTGATTCATCCAAATTTATTCTAAGGCAAAGCCAGTTATTTCTGAGCAGACTAATTATACTAATAAGTAAATGTACAGAAATTCTTGCTTTATTCCGCCAGTTGTGAACTATGTATTTCCATCTACTTATCTCCTCTGACGCTCCAGAGTCAGAGGCATGCCTTAGGTGTTCCTGCGCTGGCAAGGGGGTTGGACTCTGTGATTTCCAGAGGTCCCTCCCAACCCCTACCATTCTGTGATTCTGCAGCTACAGCCACAACTGACGTTATCGAAATATCCTGTAGCTAAGAAAATATACTCCGGGTAGGATCACATTATGTTATACTAAAGATGTAAGTATTTTAAACAATGCAAGAAAATAGGGATTTTTTTTTTTTTAATTACTTTTTAGAAAATTCCGTTAAGACATGTGCAGTGCATACCGTGAATATATGTGAGGTGTGTCTTAATCCAGAGGATAGAAACTGAGCACAGAAAGTATGAAGTATGTTTTTGCAGTCAGTATTTAGATTCTCTTGATCTGAAATGACATTTTTGGTTATTTTTTTAGTCACTCTTATGCCTAATGGGTGAAGTGAACAAAATAAAATTGCTTTCCATGGAGGCCTTCCTCAAATCTCAGGAAACAGCAGGCTGTGGTGCTTCTTCTCAACACCATCTGTTCTTTAGGTTTGAAATGATTTATGGGAATTGAAATGTTCGCATTTTCATGTTGACAGTTCAACTTCGGCAATATGTTCTCAGGCAACAATGAAAGTCTAACCACGTATATACTACCACTATAGTTTACTCTCCTGAAAATGTTATGCCATATATTGCATATAGAAACCTATATCAATAAAATGTTATTCACCTCAGTATATAAATATATTGAAAAGAAGCTACTAGTCCTGCTTCTTCACCAGTCACTTTGGATAGAAATTCATAGTATCCACTTGAAGTGGTTTTAAGATCTCTGACAACTTCATGGCCTTCATGGGAATAGGGCCGAGACAACACTGAGTACTTGTTAATCTCTCTGCTCCATCCTATCCTTCTTGAAATTCCTTTCCTTTAAAAAAAAAAGATTGCTACACGTTGGTGTTTGTCTCTGCCATGTTGTTAAAACCTGTTCTGTTTCCTGTTTGAGGATACTTTTGCATTTAGAAATACTAGCTTCACACTTGTCTGTTATTTTCCTAGCTCAGGTTTGAAGTATGTAATTTCATTTTCATATATTCTGTACTGCTATATAGGCAGGTCTCTTCTGAAGAAAGGTAAGTAGCAATAGGTCTCTGTGTGAAAGAGTGAGTTAGTTGAGGGCTATGTTCTGTACCTTCCACCCTGACTCTCTGCCTGTCAGGTAAGAAGAGATGAACAGTTGGAGTTGGCCAGAGGATGGCAATTTCATTTTGCATCCACTTCTGAAGTTTCAAATTTCTCACTTGTTTTGTGGCAGAACAAAAGAACTTGTGATTACTGTCACAAGGCTCAACATGCCTATCCTTTGAAAATATAACTGGAGGTTCTTGGGTCTTGAACCTCAAATCAACTTCCAGAAGAATTTGCTCCACCTTCAGCCTGATGGCCAAGGTGTGAAACATCTGCCTTTGATTCCTTACTTTATTGCATTCAGAACAGTTTTCCATCTCATTTCTCTTTGAGGCAGCATGTAAGTGTGAGCTTCCTACACTGCTGACAAATTCCCCGTCACTTGGCTAAAGCATTTGGAGGTTAGTTTTCCAGTGAACCCTGAGTTTCCAAAGATTTCTGGCAAAACCCCTACATCTACTTGAAATGAAAATGGTCACAGTTGTTTAACAAAGCTCATAACAGAACACATTAATGGAAAGGGGGAGGTGTAAGAACTGGAATTCAGTGTCAGCAGTAGGAGGAAATAAGAGCTTAGAAATAGAGGCAATGGGGCTTTCATGCTTTTTTTTTCCCAGAGGATATGTCTGGAACATCAGTTCCTGAATGTGAATTGCCTGAATAGGAACAGGAGCTGTGCTGAACCACCTGAAGGTATGCCAACACTTCCAGCAGCCCTTTACCAAGCCTGCATTCCAGTCTTCATATACACAAGTGTTGCTGCACAATCCTACTTTTTAAAAAGCTAAAATGAAAGTGTTCCATTAATCAATTTTAAAAGCAACAATAAATGCAGAGCAATGCTGCTTCTCTTCTGGAAAAAAACCCCAACCAACCAAAACAGAAAAACACCAACACACAACCCAAACGTTTACTGAAGATACAAGGGTAAAATATGGTCCACAAGATGACAGAGAGTAGAACTGATTTTGCATCCTGCCCTTTTTGTCTGTGTAGTCAAAGAGACTGCAGTACAGACCAAACTGCTTGGTTAAGAACATGTCTGTCTGAAGACTGAAGCATGTATTGAAATTAAATAAAACCAAGAATGTGTATAAACAGGTTTTTTTTTAATTTCTGAAGATAACGTATGGGAACTGGAGGAGAATTCATTTCTTCAGTGCCTGTAAATCTATTCTTTCTATAACTTTTTAAGTAACTCTAATGGTCTTGTTGGTTTATTTGGACATTTTGCCATTGATAAATAATTAGATTTTTTTTTATTCTTAGTATGTTGTGGAAATCTGGTTTACTCTGTCTACAAGACCAGAGGGTCTGAGGAATTGGTAAAGTCTGAGAAAATATGTGAGAGTAGGTCTTCAAAGTGGTGTGAATTATGCTGCTTTTTCACGACTTCAGCTATTTCAATTTCCTGCAGAGTTACTGAAAAAAATCATATGAAATATACTACAAGGGAAAATTCTGAGGCTTTCTATCCACTCTTTCAGAGTAGCTGCATTTGGAACCTTGAAAACTGAAACAATAAAAGTCTGAGTTTTAGTATTCCTTCTAGTATTGTTCCTCCAAGGATTATGCATTTTCTAAATGTGATTTTGGAATTCCTGAATTTGTTTTAAAACACTTTATTCTGCCTCTAACACCTGCTAAGCTATGTTGAACTGTTAAACTAAGAATATTTTCTTTATTGAAGGATGCCACATGGAAGTCTAAAGTTATCCCTTAAAAATATTTTTTACTGGACTGAATAAAATAGAATAATGAGAGATAATATTTAACATAGGCCACTACTTCTAAAGATACTGAACAGGGTGGGTAACTTTGCATTATGATTAATTTACATAATAACAAAAATATTGTTAGAGTATTACTGCACCTCTACTGATGTAATAGATTCAGTATTTCTTCAAGAACCATGTATCACATGCTTGGACTCAGGAATCTAAGAGCATTATTTATTTAGTTGAAGTCCTATCATAGTAGTGGTTCACTGAATGCTGCCTCTTACTCGTTTAAAAGTCTGTTGTTTTAAAGCATTGATATTCATGTTTATTTCACATAGCCAAATAAATTTTGCCCCTCCCTCAAAATATCATTAGTTTTATTCCTATAAGAAATTACTTATGGCTGTAGAAAAGATGATATTTTAGAGCTTTTTACACACACTTCACAATCTGATGTTCCTAGTAATATGCATAATAAAAATATGATCTATAAAGCAAATATATTCTAGTCTTATCTGCAGAGAGAACATAGTACAATTAATTTTTGCTCTTTCTTTTCCTTGACAACCTAAGTCTTGGTTGCTCAGTATAAATTCTAATTATTAGAAAAAGATGACAGATTCAGAATGGAGACTGGAGAGAAGAGGCCAAAAGCAAAAGGCTATTCCCAGGATAAAGAAGCCATCAAAATGTTAATAAGCTCTATTCCAAAAGGGTATTATTGTTCCTTTGTTCAGCTTTATTTAAAAACACACACATCTGAAGCAATGGTTCCATCTGCACAGACTAAAAAGCTCTGTCCAAAATAAACACTGCTCCAGAACCTACAGAGAGTAAAAAGCCCTGCTCAGTTAGACAGCTTTCAGAAATAGCACTGGACTGAATAATTGCAAAAGTCTCCAGAAATCAAAAGTTTAGATGGAAAGCCTTCTTTCTATAGAAGTTATTCTGAATCAACTAGACAGAAGAGAACTCAATTCTCAGCCTTTATGAGATCCCAGAAGAAAAGAAAACTGTCTGATTTGTCTGATTATTTGATGGACAGGGTGGGTCATTTTTGGAGGTATATATGGAATCTGTGCAAGTTCTTGATGTGTGATCACAGCACTTCTTAAAAATTGTAAGGGGAAAAAGGGAATGGACAGGGAAGAAGGAAGAAGCGCGAGGGAAAAAGCTCCAACCCAAAACCAAAGATGAAGGAAAATCAGAAAAGGGTAATTCTCAAGTGAATACAGAATGACCTGAAAGAGCACTTCTAACTCTTGCCTCAAGGAAAGTTCCTTTAACTTCAGTTGCAGAACAAAAACGAGAGCAAGATACTTTCACCATTTGTCACTGTGGCAAGCTCACAGCGGTAACAGAACCAACAGGCTGAGTCTTATGTGTTCATTATATAGGTAAAGAAGACCAATACTTATCAGATATGTGGAAAAAGAAAAAGTATTTAACTCTACAAACATAAATATTTTGAGAGATGGCTTAATGAAAAATATTTTTCTACTTTTGTGTGCCAGGAAGTTTGGATGGTTGTCCTTAAAAACACAGGACAAATTCAGCATCCTCTTTGGAAGACATGTGTTCCTCAAACTGTCATCTGAGAGGTTTTTTATTTTTGAGGTATTTAACAGAAAAACATACAACTGAAAAGAATAGGGAAATATGTGCAGGTTTACATGTATTGTCACTTCAATTTTAGGTAAGCTGCTTAAAAAGACTTTGTGTCTCCTTGGAGAGGGACAGAGGCATTTAGCCAAAGTGAATCAAACATGCACTAGACACTATGTACCCTAAAGTATAATTAACACAGACAGATGTATGGATAGATTATAAACAACCTGCTTATACAGTCCTGCCTTGTGTTTGAAAGAGTCTGATGGGGAGGGATGGGAGATTTCACTGCCTAAAGCAGCAGTCTGTAAATTCTTCAAGAAGCTGATGTTAGTCTAGAGATATATACATTAAAAAAAAAAAAAAAAGGGCAGATATAAAATTAGCGATTTTCTCAAAATAATGAGATCTGTTGACAATGAAAACCAGTTTCTGCAGTACAATTACTCTGTAATGTATTTATTACACTGAGAAGTAATACTTCCTTTCATGTTGTTAGCAGTCATAGAACTGACTAAAATAAGTCTTCAAGGGCACAATTACTTTAAAAAAAAAAAAAAAAAAGAAAACTACCAACTATATGATAATGAATGCTTTCAGAACTAAATTTTCTCTCTGACTAAGCTTTGCATATCTCTTTTAAAGAAACTACTTATTTTTATTTCCTGTAGAATTTATTGGTAAGTTAGAGTAATTATTGATATATTGCAAAGATTGATAATTATTGATTTAAAGCATTATTTCAAAACAAAGAAAACCAAACAAAAGATTAGTTAAGTTTTATATAAAAGTCCCTAGTTAGTTTTAATAGTTTTTAATTTTCACCATAAAATTATTTTTTATATAATCTGATCCATAAACAAGTTATCATCATTTCTTTTTTTTCTCTTGATCTACTTTTCATATTTATGCTACATTGTTCTGTCCTCAAGAGATGGATACTTAAGTCAAAACCTGCTTCTGTGTTGCTGTGGCTACCAGGCAGATTAGTTTCAATGTTTCCGTCATATTTCCATCTCTTCTTTTAATACAGAGTCACTGAATCTCAGTAAGTCTAGGCACATGTAAATACATCTCTTTTAATTGCTTTTAAAATTGTTGGATATTTATTTTCACAGACACCAAAGCACATATGGGTGAGCTTGATGCCTGAACCATACTGGGTCAACAATATTGCAGTCGTGAATGGCAGACTACATGAAAATCCTGAAGAGATGTGATGGAGGAACAGTAGACTCTGGATACAAGTAAGTTAGAGGATTCTAGTTAACTTCCCACTGACTTCAGAAAGAGGGAGAGATTTCTTTGATGCACTGCAACTTTTCAAATCCATCTGTTCAACTGGTGACCACATTTTAAGTGGAGATTTGTAATCTGTTACATCTCTAAATTGTGACATTATTTAGTACACTGCACCCTCCTCATTGTGTAGCTGTAGTCAACAAGTTGTCTTTTGAATTTCTCTACCTCCTTGTACAATACTTCAGATGAGGGCAACTTTGAACTTTCCATGTGATTTCTTTAATCCCGTCCTTGGTGTTTTAAAATTATTTGTTCTTTTTCTGAATAGCAGCTGAGTTTTCACAAGCACAAAAAGTGAAATTTTCAACTCTGATGTATTTGTCAGCCCCTTGTATCACCAGTAATGCTAAATAAGAAAGATGAGGGAATGGCTTTTTCCACTTGATGGCTATTCCTATGTTGAAACACTAGTTATCATATGATTTTATTGCTTGAAATCCAGTTTATGGTTTGTTTCTTTTGCTTCAAGTGCTTCCTTCATTCTGTGTGAGATTATATTACACAACTTTATTGCTGACTGATCGATTTTCTTGGTAACTTAGATATTATCCCATTATTTATTTTTCTAATATCTTTCTTTTGCTTGAAAGTCTTTATGATTTTGTGAGTTGTTCTGTAGTTGTGGACTATCACTATTTTAGTCAGGGTTTGACCAGGTTTTATAGGTTTGGACATTGTTACTCTGTCTCACTGTTTTGCTTGTGGTAGAAATGTTGCAGTGTCTGGTAGTAACTTCTTATGGTATTAGCGTGTTTCTCATTTCTTGAAGGTAAATTAGTCTTTGTTTTATTCTGTTACCTTGTGTTACTTCACATATCTTCAAGAGAGACTCTGACTGGTAGAAGCCTGACATCTATAATCCAGTTGACTTGTTTTAGTATCCCCTGCTTTTAATGGGAGCTTCAGCTTTGGAGTCAGCTGTGCATTTCCTCTTTCTACCTTCTTTTACCTCTTTGTTCTATATAGAAATGTAGGTATATTTAGCTATTTATTCTGCTATTTATGTTCCCTTAATCTGCACCATTGCTGTTGCTCTCTGGTGACTGTATGTCATTTCAAACTGGACAAGCCATTGAAGCAGAAGGGCTTTGACAACACAGGTTGTGTTTTGGTTTTGCATGTGTCTCTTTCTTTTTACTTTCAAAATATCAGCCAGTGACATTTTATATTTGTTCATTGAAAGGATGGATTGCCAGAGTAGGAGCAAGGTAATGGCATTAGTTTAAAGACTTGGACTTCCTGAAAAAAGCACCACTAGACTGCAACAGATAAAACTGCTTTTCCAGAAAGCAAAATGCACAGACAGTCAGCATGTAGCTGAAGTAATTAATCTACAGAAGACAGTCTTACTTGTTGGGTTAGCTTGTGTCCCTCTGCCTTGGAATAAAGGAAGTCTTTAGATTCTGTTGGATAGAATTCTAGCTTCCTACATATGAAACCCCTATTTTTCATACTTTCTTTTTCAAAACATTTTATCTAATATAGTATAGTTGGCTCTCAACTTTTAAAATGGATCTAGTTGTATTATAATCAGACACCCAATAAATCAAGGATACAACCCTTACCTTACTACAAGCCTCATCAAATACATACCATACTTCAATTAGAGCCTCAATCTTTATGTTTCATTGGTGAAATAGCATTGATATTTATCAGGATAATATGTGATATGCTTGCTATAATGTACTTTTCTGAGAAAAAGATTTACAGGGAATTTCTGAGTAGACAGTAAAAAAGAATGTGGTTGTATTTGCCATGATACAAGATGAGTATTCGTATCCTCTGGTCCCAATTTACTTCCTTGACACAGGATGCTTATGCCATTTGAATGTGGAACTGGAAAAAGGCAATGTTTACATCTGGTAAAGTGTCATCTTAGGTATACTTAGTTTTCAGTGTAGGTACTGTGGTAACAGCCAATGAACTAGATCTAAAAACCTGTGAACAAGACATAATTTGTCTATGACTAGATTTATAGGATCATGGGATAATTCAGTTTGGTACAGACTGCAGGAAGTTTCTAGTTCAGCCTGCTGCTTACCTACTTGCATATAAAAATCTCCTAGAGGAAGAATAAAAGTTAGAGGAGATGCCAATCCTTGTTTTTAAAAGGAGATAACACTTTGATGCGTGAATGTTTAGCCATATTGACTACAGGGAGACAAAGATATTCAAGAGAACCCCAGCAAAGCACATGGGATTATGATGAAAACACATGCAAACAAGAGTTTCTGTGGCTTTTCAATTACTCCTGCTTCTGCAAGTGAAAACTGAATGTCTCCTGCACTTGTACCTTCAGAATGATGTATGTAGATCTTGCATTTCTTGTTTCAACTGCCACATAGTCCTCAAGCTATCAAAATAAATATGAAATGTTCAGAAAGGTAGACTCACCTTGGATTCACCACTACCAGCTGAATGACAGGACTGTGATGTTGAAAGAGGATGCGTATGTTGCATGGGGGGATTCACCAACAGGACAAAAGCAAAGACAGTGTTTATGTGGTCCCAAAGCCATCTTGTTTAGAAGCACGTAAGGTCTATAATTTGTGTTTAACATAGCTAATTGATGACTGTCCTTGAATAGGACCTTTGCAAGAAATACAACACCACCCTTTAAGTAAACTGAAGAATAAAGTACATGTTATCTAGCCAAAATGATAATAATAATACAAAAAACCAACCAAGCAAAAACAAAGGGGACACACACACACCTCTCTGCAGATGTTAAGCTCCCAGGTGAGTTGTCAGCATTTCTTCTGAAGGAATTACTTAACACTTGAATGAATTCTTTTCAGTTTAAAACACCTGTGTTTTTTGTTCACTTTAGAAACTCCCAAGGCAAAGTATGTTCCAGCCAGTCCATCCACAGGAACATGACATTGTAAATAGACTGCATCACTGTCAGATCACATTTTCATAAAGCGTATATTCTTTGAAATGAAATGGTTATTTTCTGCTTTGTTTTATTCATCCCTGTGTAACCAAGCGTTACTGGAAATGCTAATACACCAATGAGGAAACTTCAAACCTCTCTTTTAAAGTCAAAACTGTTGTATGCAGCCTACTTAGATTTTACATGGGGAAGCAGAAAAATTGGAGTTTTAAAAAAGTATTGCACATGAAGTTTATATTGTATTTAGGCTACAGAGCTGTGGTAGAGCCATCACTATGGGTCCTATACCATGCTTTGAGAGTACATTACCTCCTATGGCATTTTTTCAGTGCATACTTATACTTTTTCCACTATTTATTCAAGTCCTGTCTATCCCATTCTGATCCTGTTTGGGGGTTGAAATGTCCCTTTTATCATCCCTTCAGTCCTGAGACTGAATTTAATTCAGTTAGAGCAACATGATACTCAGGTACCATATTTCCAGTCACTAATTTCCACACATCTTACAAAGGAGACTGTAGACCTCTTTCAGTTAACTGTCTTCCATCTGAATGCACCACTATCACTAATAGTGTCTGTTTAAATAGTGGTTTTGCTGCAATAGCCCCAAAGCACATGGAATGAAAAATAGCACTGTGAGGCTCTTAGTTGGTTATTGAGGCAATGCAGATCAATATGAGACAGTTGCCTGCTGCAGTTACTCCAGCTGAGCAGACCCTTTGTCCCTGAGAGGCTCCAGAGAAGTTGCAGATTGCTGAGCGACTGGTGAATTATTTGCTAGAGGATATATGAAAGGAATATTTTTAGTTTCTTACCTTTAATTGTGGAGAGAAAGGAAGTGATTTTCTTTCTTAAAGAAAAAAAAAGACATCTCTGCAACAGCACTTGACTTGCAACATAGATTATACTGTATACCCATGTATCATGATATAGGAGCAGACAAACCTGTCAGGCCTGTTCCTTCATTCCCAGTAAAGGTTCTAATAAGAAAATGTTTTTGCAAGCACTTCTGTAGCCTTTTTAAAATACAATGGACCAGAGAAACACTTGCAAGGTTTAGCTTTTTCAGAAGTGCTTTACAGCATCTGTATTAAAAGTAGCTTCAAATCATTTCCTGCAGCAGTGTTTGGGATCTAGTCTTCAAATACAGACTTACCCCCAGCAGGATTTAGGATTTTTACAGATTTTTACTCTTCAAGAAGCCACCTATCTGTGGCTGCTCCAAAGCAATGGAGAGAACTTTCTCTGGTGTCATATTCTAAAGACTGAGATGTGGTTAAAAAAGAATGTGAAAAGAGGTGCCTGTTCTTTATGGCTGCTGTTCTTCATAACAACACCTGTAGGGCAAGCTTGTGGTGAGATTGCCAGTCAGATGAAGCCCCTCTGCTGATAACAAGGAGAGGAATATCTTATTTTGGTGTAGGCATGAGGCAATCATGAAACTGCTCGGCATTATAAAGACTGAAGTGCAACTGGAAAAATTCTGGAGAACTGGAAGATAAATAGAGTGAAATACTTACAGAAGAGAAAAGACCCTTAGGGCCAGACAGCAGCTGAGCATGGAAGGTTGCAAAGTCTATGCAAGTCTAATTTTAAATTTCTGTCTGCAGTTCCATTTTTGGTCTGGACCTCAGAGCCTAATTTTTTTTTTTCATGCCTTTTAAAGGACAGATCAATTCAGTAGAAGTTAAGAAAAGATGATTTTTACTGTACGCTGTTACCTATTACATTTTTCAGAATTATTTGGCATTTTCAACAATATTTTTGCAAACTGCTGGTATCAGTGACATCTGTACTGAGCTAGATCCCTGTGCTTTTATTTTTCTAGACTTATATTAGAACTTCTATGGATTAGCTCTAAACCATTTACCAATTCTCCTTTCTCCTGCTCAGTGTCTTTTCAGTAACTGTAGAGTGCATTGAATCTTAAAGAGCATACTTTCACCTAAACTGGATACATATAAACAAAAATATTATATTAGCATATTGAGCCATCAGTAATTTGAACCTTAACTCAATCTCCCAATCTCTCTTCACGGTCTAATGGGAACAAATTTTTGTGTTTGTATATTTGAATGATTTCTTTGTTATTTAAGTAATATTTTTTATTCAAAGTAGTTTTTGTGATTACTATACTCTTTGGAATGCATTGTTAGCAGAAAAATCAGCACATTCAACAGGGTTGGTAGTGACAGAAGAAAAGAAAAGACTGTGGTAACTTTGGGTAATTACTCTTCGCTTCTGTTGCCATCTCTAAAATCTGAAGAATATTTCCCTACTTTGCAGTTGTACATACAAACAATGCAATGATGAGGAGACACAGATGCTATGGTGTCTATCAACAAAGAAAGCTGTACAAACAAATTGTGTGGTATCACAAAACCAAAGATCTTAATGCAGAAAATAATTACATAGACCTATTTCCAGCAAATTAAACAATGCATTTTTAATGCACACAATAATATAAATAGATAATGGAAACCAAATTAAGGGAGAGAGGTTGGGCCAAGCTTTACAGGGAGTGTTTTTCTTTGATGCTTTTTCCCTTTCGTGCTATGGATTGTTTTTGGTTGAGATATACACCTTTTAATGAAGAATTATAATACTTAAAAAATCCTTCACTTGCTCATTTTGTGTCTGCATAGTCCTTGCTTTGTATAAAAGTGACAAGCTCCTAGGAAGAAATAATCTATGGCAGTGTTACTTAAGATCAGCTAACCTGCTGAGACCTTTCATTCTGAGAAGATGCCAGAAGATTCTGGTATGATAAATGATATAAAAGAGTGTTAAAAATAGAATCAAGTTCTAATACCGAAAATATTTAATATAATAGATATCTCACAAGGAAGAAGAAAACATTTTTTCCTATGTTTAACACTTGAATTTCTGTACTAACAAAATTACAAAATTATCTTTTATTGAGAGTGTTAAGAGCTGGCATAATTTTACAGGCTTCAGAAATTATCCTTGGCTAAGAAAGTATGCAAATAAAAAGCTTTCTTACCTCTTAGTTTAATAACTTTTTTTTTACACATCAGCCCTCGCAACTATTCCAAGTACATCAGGTTTTAGATAATAAGTCCAACAATTAGGCAATTCAACCTTATTCAACTAGATATCTATCATGAGGGCATATTGTTCTTTATTAGGACTCACTCTGAGGAACTATGACTAGGAGTAATGTAAGGAACAGAAGATCATTAAGATTGACTGCTTTTTTTTTCAGAACATAACTGAGAAAACTAATTCTGGAGGAAGTCCAGGCTCAATCTTTGTTTCCCTAAATGGTAGACATTAGGATAGTTGCTTCTACAGATCATGAGAAAGGAAGGGAAGTTCCTTGATAGCCAGATGGTGCCGTTGCAGATTGAACATGAAAATATCCAGCAAGGAAAGAATAAGCAAAAGTACCAGGGAAAAAAAAAAAAAAAAAAAAAAAACTAGATATCAGATTAGCGCAGGAGAGAAGAAAAAGAAGGTCCTATTCCCAGCTAGCAGGAAAAAATTAAAAAGAAAATTAAACAGATTTCTACCTGTGACTGTATAGGACACATTGCCTATTTCCTACCAGAGCAAGATTCTTGTGTATCCACCTGTTAGAATGCCAGTAAGTCATGAAAGCAATGTTTCTGTTGTGTTGTATTATTAATCTGAATCCACCTTAATCATACTCAGCTAGGAGATTCTCTACTATCAACTTTATCATCTCATCCAAGCCTGCAGTGACTTGTGTCTTTTCTTGTCAATGCTTCAGATCAGTTTTGTTTTCTGTAACTCACTGAGTGTCTTCTCATCACTGAATCTCAATGACACTAACTCCGATGGCTTTCAGGCATAGTTCGGGATGTGAACAGTGAAGAACACTTATTACTGTATATGTTTTGTTCAGTTCCAGTTGTGTTTTTCATCCCCTGCTGCCACCATTCTGAATGGCTGATACTGGTGTGTTGTCTAAGCTAATCAAGCTTCAGCACAGTTTCCTGACCTCGAGATGTCACAGATCTCTTTTTACTTCTGTTTCTTGCTCTAGAGGAATCATACAGTTTTCTCTTCTAGTCATAAAATGCCAATCTGTTTCTCTATCATTTGATCTTGTTTTCCCATTTTTTGACTAATTATTTTTCTTGATGGATCTGCAGTTACAGAATTTGAATGAACCATCATCTCATTATTTATAGGAGCAGCAGCTGCTTTTCTCTATCAAAATTATTTTATTCAAACTAAAACTTCTTAGTAAATCTACTACTTCTGTTTTCTAAGTAGAAATCTTTTTCCATTCCTCAGAAAGGATCCTTGTAGCTACTTCTCCATTGACTGTATCTTCTTTGAAACACATATTTGCAGACATATGTAAAGAAAGAAAACAAATATCATTTATCTGCTTGAGGAGAAAATATGGTTGACAGATGGAAATTCGTAGGTATTTCCACAATGCATTTATCAGCATCCTCTTTTGTCAAGAGAGAAGACAATCATTCTTAAGATCTCATCCATTTTGATAGTCCTAAATGTCATAGCAGCAAAACCAAAAATACAGGGAACGGTGACAATTAGCCACCCTTCTTTCTCTTGCAGAAGTGATCATGAATATACATATGACTGAGTACAACAGAATCTCTACAAGTGCAGGCTGGAGAAAAACATCTTCTGCTGTCTTACAGTTCTAAGCCCTGGTATCTGATGTGGTAATCCTCCTACTGCCTTGACTTAACTGAATGCTTACTTTTGCACTGTCCCTCCTTTGAAAGTGAAACAGAAGGTTTTGTATCTGATGTTGGACAGCTGCAAAAAAATGTCTTGTTCTTAGAAGCTTAAAATTATATTAATAATTTTGCATTATAAGTAGTCTCCTCTTCCCTGATATTTGAGTACTATTAAATAAAAGCCAGACATGTGCTTATACAGATGTGCCATAAATGTGCTGTTTAGGCTAGACTTGTCACTCAGATGGGATTGAGCTCTCTAAGTGACATTATCTAAATGTCAGGTGCCCAGAGGATTGCTTTGTAGGCAGCAGAGAGAGTGAGGCACAGACATATGCTGATTAATCCCGTTTACTTTAGACATCCCCTTTTAAGATGGAAGAATTTGCCTTTGGAGCTGCCTCAGTTTGTCCTTTGTCTCCCCATTAATTCAGGAGGGGGATTGCCACGACTGTTTTAATCTAAACACCTAATTTCACACAGAAAGAATGATTCTTCCCCTTCTTGATCTGTCATCTTCCACTCTTCTGCGGTTTGTTGAAAGATGTGTACTTAAAAATATTGCTAAGTCTTAATTTACTGTCATTATCCCTTGCCTGAAAACATGCTGCTTCATTCTGAGATTGGCAGTTTTGTCTAACTTTTGGTAAATGTCCCAACTTTCCACAATTTTTAGCTCATGCATCTAAATATGTTTGTCTTTTGAATTAAACAGCCACCGGATGGCAGCAGAGGATAAGGATAAATAACAGGAATCGTCCAGTAAATTTCTGCAGTTGATGGGTTTTGAGAACTATTTTGCTATTAAAGAGTTAGCTCTATTTTTTCTTTTTAGAACGGTCTTTTATACATTCTTGATTTATGCTTACAAATTATTTTAAATTCATGCTATCAAATTGACTTCTTATGTGGGCAGAAATCATTTTTCCTTGCCAATACAGCTATTCTGAAACCTCGATGTAGTTTTGTGTCCATATTTGATATCACCTGAACTGCAGTTTGTTTGTTTCTCTACTGTGCTTGCTACTGACAGTGAGAGACACAAAACACAGTCCTAGAGATGTGCAAATGGACACCAGAAATAAGACAAGATTATGATGATTTCACTGAAGTCTTTTAAACTTCTGATTCTTAACACAGCTTGCAATGATTTATCTCCTCTAGAGGGATGAAGGCTTCATATTTGGTTTGTTGCTTGCTTGTTTGTTTGTTTATTAAAGGTGTCAGTGCAAGATATTTAGCCAGTCCTGTACTTTGAGGACTGGTGCTTCAAACCCAGTTTGTGTGGAGCAGCTTCCTTGGAGAGCAGCAGGGACAGGAGTCTTTCAGTCTGGGGAGAGGTTTTTGGGCTTGGAGCCCTCTCCTGTGTGCTGCATTCTGCACACTGTCAGAAAGCAGCACTCCCTGGCCGCTACCAGAACCCGTGTGAATACCAACACCAAGCCTATAATTATTCTCAAGTCCTTTCTAGGAACAATCCGCTAGTGGTATTTTACGTAGTTGTACTGAACAGAATATTTAAAACCTTCTAGTCAGTCTTGAGACTTCTGGCAGTCACAGGGTGCTTCTGAATGGTCTTTCCATGCAGATTCTGGTATGTTCTGCAACACCTCACTGCAAACTACAGCTGCTTTCTCTGCATTTCACCCCAAAAGGGATGATGTGCTTACTGCTAAGTTAAAATACATTAAATATGCCACTAGTATTTTTCCATGTTGGCAGTTACAGTAGTTGCCATGGGAATGTCACATCATGTGAATGGGTGAAGAGGCAGCTCACAAAACAGTATGGATTAGAGATGTGGCCTACGATATTAAAAACATGTACAAACCACCTTCTATACTTAACCACACCAACTTCTGTCACTAAGAGGCTTCAGAGAAATAAATTGATACTTCTCTAGGCCTGTTTATATAAATGAGCATCTTAAATAAATAAAACATTTAAGTGTGATGAGTAATCCCAGTTCTTTAATGAAGGATGGAATTATGCTAATTGAACAGCAAAGTTGTTTGTCAGGGCTGACAGATATCTGCGTACTTCATTTATTCCATTAATTCATTTTCTGCAGTATATAATTATGATCCCTTGCACAAGTGACAGAAGCACAGATAGCATTTCAGTGCAGGGCTATATATCTATTTTGCTATGATCAGTGGAGTATAGCAGTTATATCATTTTTATCAGGACCATGCTGAGTACAACCAAAGGAGAATTCTAATGATGATGGACTTGCGAATCTTGCATTTATTCATTAAGCAGGTCATGGACAGATAATAATTTGTTTTAAATGAATGTGTACTTTTTTCATTTGTTGGTTTTCAGGAATTCAAAGTTAGAGAGAAACTGTCAGTAGGAACTGTTAAAAGCAATAAACTGAATTATCCTTAAGCAGTAAGAAAGAAAGAAAGAACTTTGTTGTTAGTATACAATTATGGAAAAGGGAATAACTGATATATCAACTTAAGCCATGGCAAAAATAAATTAAATTCCACCCAGGTTGACTAGCCTTCATAGTTGGTGTAGGGGATTTTTGTTTGGTTGGTTTGGTTTTGGTTTTTTTCTCTAAAGTGTTGATGATTTCATACTGAAACTGTTCCCTTATGTATGAATCATCTAAATTAGAGCAGCTGGATAGCTGTCCCACCTTCCTGGTGAAATGCCCTAATCACTGAGTATTCTCTTTCTCCCATTCTGTAAATAAGCTCTGTCTTCCAATATTTTTCAAAAATTAATGTCAAATGAGACTTTTTTTTCCAGATAGGACTGCATTTGTTCCTTACCATAATATCTGAACATGATCTCTAGGTTTCTTTGTAGTGATTTGGGTACAAGTCCACTCTGAAAGAGGAGGAAATTAAACAATGGGCCTTTCCTTTTTTGTCCATTAACTGATTAGTGAAAGAAGGATACCATCTCCTTTACCTATGCAGTTTCTTTTCAGTTAAAACATTCCATGAATTTATTATGAATTTGCATGTGGTGTTGGTATGATCAGAACCATACAGTTATACTAAATATAAGTTCATCAGCCTCAAGGATAAGCCCATCTAATAATTAGAATCAATTACAGTGTCCTGGCGAGCATAAAAATCTAACTTTTACCAGATAAATGTTTTCTAGAATTGCTCAACAGAACTCAGTTCAGACCAAAATATCAGTTGAGTTTTGAATGTAATCATAACTGGCATCAATTTTTACTAGATGTCTAAAAATCTGCAATAAAATCAAAGTGATACATTCAGGTTAAAATATATTTTAAAATAAACAGATGTGTTTCCTTACAAATCACGTCTGCCCAGTCATTTCCTGAATATGAACCACTTACATATGTCAGAGAAAAATGTGTATTTTCTACATATCTAATATGATAATAAGTGACTTCATCAGTGTATTTGGACAAGAATGCTAAGGCTTGTGCAGCCAGGTGAGTGTCTTTAGTGTGCATAGAAAATACCCTCTGTGTCAAGATTTAGATAAATTTTATTTTAGAAGCAGTGCAGGAATTTCCAAAATCAGCTTACAAAAGTGCCTTATATTTTTGGTGACCTCTCACAGAAAGTGTCAAACTGCTTCTGAACTCATATATGGTATGAGCTGGCCTCTTCTGTGTCAGGAATATGTCAGGAAAGATGTTTCTTGCTGGTTGCTCTCCTCAGAATGCCAGTAAAGGGACTTTCAGATTCTGCATGTGGAGGTCAAAGGCTGAACTGTGGATGGCTGTATTAGTACAGACTGGCCAAATGTACTGCATTGCTAAAGCAATTCTGCTCCGTTTCATGTTTTGGAATTATTTTTGTACCAAATTTTCATCTGTGAGCAACTTTTAAACAGCAAGTAGGTCCTTAAGTGCTGCCAACATCTCCATCTTAAGCATGACAGTTTTAAAGGTAAAAGGCAAAAAATTCCAACTAACTGAACATGCTCAAACAATCCCCCTAAATGTCCTACCAACTGAGCTAACAAATTTTAAAGGTTTTCCTTTTGAGTCACAGCTAGAAAAAATCTGTATGAAGTGTAGTCATTCTGACTGTCTCTTATAACTGAATCAAAAATAGAGCTGTGCACTAAATTTGTCATCATCTGGTTAATGAAATGTGCATCAATCCTGTGAAGTTCATGTGCATGTGATGTCTTAGATTACCTTTGAATATATGAAGTCTTTTATGATGGAGTGTGAACTAAAGAAAAGGAAATGGGAGGTTATGACCGCTGACTCTTATTGTTTTTTGACCATGAATAAATCACTTAGTTTCTGTGTGGCTTAGTCTATTGATCTAATGAATATATAACACTGAGCTGTAGTGTATTATGAAGATTATATAGCATATTTGAAGTATTATGAAGATTTACAATGAATCCAGAACTTTTTCAGCACTTACTGGTCCCTGGAAAATGTTATTGAAATGGAGCAGGTCTTTTCTCACTTTTTATCTAAGGAAGGAAGGAAACCTCAATGTTTATCATGAAACATGCAATTATTAATCATTAGGAATCGTGTAACACTGCAGCCTGTTTTATCAGCCTCCTACAAGGTCATTTGCCTCTTTTCATCTGAGTGATTTACAAGAGGCTGTTGTGGGTACTCTTCAGCAGAAGTCTAAGAGTTTGCTGCCCTGCATGATAGACAGGTGAGAAATAAATTCTCAGCCTTAATTTTCTGGCTGTTGCCTTAACATGGGAAAGAATACCTTCTGAGGAAACCTTCACAGATGAATAACTCAACAGAACCTCCTACTTGCTCTGTAACAATGCAATTACATTTGGAAAAATCCTCCTTGCTAAATTATCGAATTAAAATACATACGACTTGGAGTGCCCTTGCAGACTTAATTTTGTGGGGTTTTTTTTTGTGTATTATAATTAGCGTTGATTGGATACAGCGATGAAATGTCTTAACACTATTTCAAGTGCTATAAATAGCACATGGAAAACCTTGCCAAGTGCATTATATTTAGTTACGTAGATATTACATTATGTACAGACTAAAAATGCAAAAAATGGCATCAATAAACAATTTGCACTATGCACAGATGTTCTCATCATTATAAAAGTTATGTTACTAATTATATTTACACTTAGGTACCAATTCAATGAACTTTGGTTTAGAATAAGAGTTCTCAATTAAACAGACAAAATAACATTCATGCTTCAGCAGAATTGAAAGGTCGTGGAGAAATGTAAAATATACGCAGGATCAACAGGAAAAATTATTTTATGTGGTTAAATTAAATTGGTTTTACTGCAATATATTGGACTATTTTCTGGTGGCTAATATCAAAGGGAATAGATAACCACAATTACAAGCAATGGGACCTTAGTTACTGGTTTTTTTTCCTGCTAGCACATGGCACAGATGCCTCGAGGAACACCAGTTTTTCATAAACACTGTAAATTTAATTTTTTTTTAATTACTAAAGAAATAGCAAGCTTCTGAAATTTGCAGATAATGAGCAAACTGCGTCCTTTTTAGTGATCCTCTCTTGATACATTTTGGGTGAGACTAAAAAGCAAAGTGCTTTTGAAATTTTAAACGTGTGGAGCTTCCTCTGTTGTGATATGATTATTCATAAAATTAGATATGTGCTTAAATTCTCTAGTGACTTGGGCCTACATGTTGTGATCTTCTCTGGTGAACAGCTTAAGGCTACAGAAAATCATCAAAGAAATTACAAAATGAGCAGAATTTCTATTACTTTGATCAGGGAATAATAGGAGAAACCAGAAAGAGTTGTAACATTTATTTGAAGTAGTGGGAAGACAAATGTAGATAATGTGTACTACATGTTTATCACTGGTTTTTTTCTCAGACATGTATATTTGCATCTTCATTTTATATGAATTTTTGTTATTTGCAGGAATTGTAGGAAAAAAATTTGCATGACGTGATATCTCCTCAGATTTAAATGTCACATATTTGTTAAAAGAGTTACAATTTCAACTGCATTACTTAATTAAGCCCTTGTATGTAATTCTATATCATAGAACACACGTTTGCTATGTGCTTGAAACTTTCTAAACCAAACAAAGTACTTGCTTATATTTACCATATTTTGTGAGCAGTTAGTTTAAAATATTGGTTAAATGTTTAATTAGAACATTTAAATATTCGTTAGAAAAAAATGAGACCAGATAGTCAGAAGCAGAGGGGAGTGGATGGGACTCTTCAACAGCACCATTCACTTGCATTGGCATAAATTGGTTGTACTGGTTGACCAGCTTCCTCCCTGCCCGCCCACACAGGCACAGCCAACTCATCTGGCGGACGGCTCATCAAATCTTCTGAGAGGCTGATGTCATCTGCAGCAAGTGACAGCTCTCTGTCCCTAGTGATATGTAGCCCCAGCCCAAGGAAAGGGGTAGGAATACCCAGTGGGGCAGTGAATCTGATGTCAACTTGCTCTTAAATCAGTTAAAGCTGATTTGGAAGCAGCAGCCTCAATTATTGCCATAGGTGCTACAGTGGCCCCAGCTGCCAGCCAAGCTCCCACCCATCCACTCACTCCCTTCCTGACAGGGGAGTGGGACATGGAGGGGAGAAAATAGGAAGATCAGGAGCAAGAAAACTCCCCTCCTTCAATTCAGACCCCTCTCCTTGCTGCTCCTACAGATCACACTCGGTCCTTTCAGTAAGGCAACAAGTGTCATAGCGGTATGGTGGTGGTGGAGTAACCAGAAGGACATAGAGATTCCTCTCTGCTACTCCTTCTTCCTCATGCTTTTCCTCTGCTCCAGTGTGGTCTCTCCACAGGCTTCAGAGAGTAACTGCTCCACCATGGAGCACCTCCTTCTCCTGCTAGAGAGAACATCAGTTTGTCTGAGGGGCTCAACTGTGACCCATAATGGGTCCTCTGGAGCCAGCCGGAACTGTCTGAAAAGGGCTGTGTCCAACACGGGGCTGCCCTGGCCTCTCCTCACAGAGGCTACCCTTGCAGCACATATTCTGCTGCTGCTGCTGTCTTGAAATGAGCCTCAGATGTTACAGGTGCAAACAGAGAAGTCAAGATCTCAGTAGTTTTTAATCTACAAAAAAAGGCTATAATGCTTTCTGAGGGTACATTATTGATTCATTTGTGGACATTAGCATGTGGGACTAATCGTGATATCCACTTCTCAAAACAGATTTGATGTTTTATGTGTTGTAGATTGTATGTTGCATGTGGGTAAGATTTTTATGGTTTCTTACCAGTGACTTTCTTAACAGGAGGCTTTTTGCCCCCTCTTCTTCATGTGGCTTCATCTCACAGTGTGTCTGACTGGTAAGGCTTCTCTGCCTGTGCCCCTTGACTTCTCTTGGACTTTGGAGGAGCAGTGAGGAATTGGAGGCACAGCCACAGGAGTTGTACAAAAGGCTGGTTTACAACCAACACTCGTAAGATCCTCTCAGGGAGCCTGAGTATATTCTGAGACATTACATAAATGTGAATTTTTGACATTTGAAGTATCAATAACTACTGAGTAATTTAGATGCATTAATAATTGACATGTTACTAGCTCTCCCATCGCTTCTTAATCTAGTATATAATTGTTCTGTAATATGTAGTCTGGGAACATAATCTGATAAAAATGGTGAATGGGCTACCTGGGAGAGGTGGTGTCATTTCACAGATGCTTTGGATTACAGTGAGTACTATGGCATTTTTGTCACTTATGAAAGTGAATTCTGCAAGTGAATATACATACCCATGGAAAGAGTAACACTGAAAACCAGAGGTTCATTTGAGTGCAGTAGTGAGTTACTTGCTCTAAGCTGATAGTGAGTGGTTCACCAAGTCTTGAGGCACAGTTTCTTAATCCATACAGTGCTTATCCTGTCAGATTTTGAGCTCTTTGAACACTAACCCTGTAAAAATCTTGCCTGGTCTAGGACATCTGCTGATCCCACTGGAGCTGTGAAGGGGCAGTTTGGAAGATTTGTCTCTGGAAGTTAAGGAATAACTGTTTAGTACTACTGTAGGGAAAGCTGACTTCTCTTCATAAACATCAGAATGCAAGTAATAAACCAACATATAGATTAATAGATGTCAGAGGCATGAGATGAGCATCTAATTTCATGCCCCATGTATTAATGTAATTAGTTATGATTTATTACAGAACTCAAGCCATAAGCTCCTTCACTGTGCAATAAAATACCATTCAGTGTCTAAAAGAGACTGCCTAAGGTGCCAGTGTTAAATACCCACAGCAGCAGTAGGTGCTCTCTTAGCTGTGTAGTGTGAATTGTTTTGTTACCTTAGGCTTTGGCCTCAGTGTTTAAGATAATGCAAAACTAAGTAGAAAGAGCTGAAAGTGATACAGGCTTTTATGTATATAAGAAAACCATAACTGCCTGGGTTTTATCTTGAAATTGTTTAGGCTGAGGAAATAGAAAGAAACTACTAGTAAACAGAAAATCATGAAGACACAAAAATGAGAAACACTCAAAGGAAAAGATGAATTGGGATTCAATTCACAGGGGCACAGCTGGGAAAGTAAGTTTGACTGTGGGTAATACAATAAGTCTATCTTTTTTCCCTTTCAGAATTACAGGTTTATATCAACCAGTAGGGTGCTAAATAAGTAGCTCTTTTCTGAGATGGGATCTGTTCCTTTTTCTGAACTAATGTGTATTTGGATGTTCCTATTTGCAGATACTCTGAAATCTTGACTTTTTGCTTCTGGAAAAGGTAACTAAGGTTGGGCTTGTTCCCTAATGGGATGTCCATCTGTTAGTGATTTCTATTGTAGAATTATCTTGTGCTTACTTATCTTCAGATATGAACAAATTATGTATTTATTTCATAGACAAATTCTTTACACCTTATTTGTAACACATTATTCATTATTACTTCATTGTGTCATGCATGTACAATTTTATGAGGTACTTTTTGATCTGCTACTGTGAAGACTGCTTTCTCTGAAGCTCTCCTTGAAATCTCTTGGTTCCAAGCTCATCTCTGATATCAACTGTGAAGAGTCAGTTTTTGGCAGTTCTAGATGATGCCTTGTCTGAACCACTCAAACACCACCTACATAGGTGACCTAGTAGTCATGCTGACTAAATAGAGCATCAAGCTGTGGGTGTTTCTGGCATGGCTCTGAACAACTTTTGATATCTGGGTGTAGTTCAGGGAGCCTATTGTGTTTTAACCTTAAATTATTCATACACTTGATCTGTAGCAAGACTCAGAAATGCTTGCAGCTCACAAAGCAGAAAGAACAATCCCCAAACTCCATTTCTAGATTTTTGGGAGACTGTATTTAATCAGAACTAGCCTGCTCTAAGTTCTTTTTCTAGGGAACACATGTCACTTTTTGTAAATTTCTAAAGGCAAAAAACACAATAAATGTACTTCAAACCTTGTCACAAGCTAAATGGCATTTTCAGAAACTACTGTTACTGAAAATTCAGGGGTAAGATGGTAAATCTGTTGTCAGCTGTTTACTACTGAGAAATTTATATGAAAGGATATCTTGCTTAATGGAATGAAAGCAGCAAGGCTAATAGTGAAGGAAAAATACAGATGATATATGTGTAGTAGTATTTTTCAGTAGAAAGGATTTACCTTCTTTGTTGTTCAAAAAGTTACCGGGTTTATGTTAGGAAGATTGTTTCCTACTGCAGGGGAGCCCAATCTTCACATCACAGAATGTTGCTTGGCTTGCCTCTAATCCAAATCTGGCATTCTTCAGGTGTTTGATCAAATCCTCAGACACACATGCACTGCGTGTGGGATGGACACTGCTCTGAAAATCATAAAACAAATCTATTGAAGACAACACAGAAGTAGCCACTGCCTACCTTCCTGAACCTGGCCATATGCACATGTGGAGTGTTGCCAGTCTGTACATATGCACTTAATCCACTGCCAAGTGTCTAACATAGATATTACAACTACTTCTTTCCAAAGACTGTATAAGAAGCCAGAACCTGGCAGACTGGATAGCAGCTGGTTCAAATCATGCAAGCTGCCTTCAACTTCATTGATCTGCCTGACTTACCTATAATAGACCACCCATTCAAAGAGTGTTGTCTGCCTCTGTAAGCAGCGAGAATGTTTTAGTCAAAATACAGCTCAGTATAAAAGCATTAATTCCCTCAGCAGCAGCTTGCATTGCAAACTTTTTGGATGTGTATAAGTTCTTGTAGCTGCTCATCTGCCACCAGACAGCCTTTGTGGTTAGCTCTTGATTTATCTCTGAGTTGTTTTGTGAGCACTGCTTTACTTGCACCAGTCACTGAAATAACTGGGAGGATAATTCATTGTGTCATGCATTCAGTGAGGAGTCTTTTTTTTGTTTTGTTTTGTTTTCCTGACAGTTTTTCTAAGCTGGCACTTTTTCTAAGCTTTGTGAAACTATTTGCCCATAACTCCTACAAATGATGCCTAGTTTGATATGTCTTTTAAGTAATTTCTGCATTTTTTGTGCAACAAATTCATGCTGGTTTACTTGGTGGCATATTGTATGCTAAACCAGATGAGCATAACTAGTAGAATGAAGTTTTGCACACAGATATGCTTCAGTTCAATTCATCTGGAAGCATTCCTGACAACAATCTCATTTCCTAGAACAAGCATAGAGAACTCAATGAGAAAAAGTATATAAAATGATTTTTCTTTCCTTTAAATGTTAAGTATTAGTGGAAATGTTTTCCAGAAGAAAGCTTCCAGCCCACCACTCCACTTCTTCATTTTTCTGGTTTTCATTTTCCTCCAGCCCTTCTCCTAGGCTTTGTCTCTCTCTAAACCCTAACCCTGAAGCTAAGTGTAAGTGAGCATTATCTGTGACCTATGGACAAGGATGAGACGTTTCTTAAGAGACAAATAATTTTCCAGATAACCCTTCTCTTTGGCAATGCCTTTCAAACTGCTGAAATTTAAACTTCAGGTTTTGCTTCTTTCAGCCCCACCTGTCACCCAAATCTTGAGGCTTCATCTGAGCTTTAACCTGAGACATTGTGCTACCCATTCTCATGAAAAAGTTCCCAAGGCAGAAAACATTTCACAGCTCAATCCTTCCTTTAGCAGCTTTTCTCCAACCCCATTCCTGCTACACCTCTAGACCTTGGCTCCCTCCTAACTTTATCCCTAATCCTAACCCTAGACCCTTGGCTAAGCCTTAGCCAAGAGCCCCAGTCTTTGTTCAGGTGACAAAGTTTTCTTGGAAGATAGTGCTATCCAGCTCACCACTTCATTTGACAGCCCCTGCCCAGTGCAGCTCTGGGTCTTATGGTTTTCTGAACCCTAACCCTAAAAGCAATCTCTCTGCTAAGCTAAGATCAGAACTCTACCCCAGATGACAAAATTGTCAAAGGAGAAAAGTTTTTACACCTCACCCGTCCTTTGGCACCTGCTTTCTAGAGTCACTTCAACTGCAGCTCTAACCTTTCAATCTTTCCTAACTCTAGGTCTGATCTTAACCTTACCCCTACCCTTAAGCTTCAGCTCACCTTTTACCTAACAATGATGGCTGACTTAAAAAATTTCTCACAGTAGACATGTTCCAGCCCTCACAAGGGCTCCTCCAGCTGATGTGATTGTACAATGGTAGGTACTCTCCTCTCTGCTCCAACAGTCATCTCTAAGACACTGACCACCTACTAGAGAAGCTGAATAGGGATCTCAAGTAACTCACAGCCCACTTGAAGCACAGAGAATACATTCAAGTTTTAATTAATCGGATCAAAACTTTGATAATTAAGGAAGGCTGAGGACAGAGAAGGACTGGAAGACCTGAAAAAGTTGAGCCTTGAAGAGGTATAAACACTGTAGTTTGAACATAAGCTATTTGATCACTCATGAAGAAAACCCACAAACAGCTGAAGTTATACGATCTAAACTAAAATAAGCAAAAGTTGAGATAATATTATCTTTAACTATGATCTGTGTAAGCCTTTCTAGATATAATTAGACTTGGACTATAGGGACAGAACAAATATTTCATAAGGATCTGGATTTGATTTTCTGCTATTTTATTCAAGATTTGTTTTCTTCCAAGGATAACCGAAGCAAAAAGGAGAACTTGTTTACTAGAGGCATGAGGCAGAGCCCCTGTGGCTCCTGAATGATCATGGAAAGTTTTCAATTGCTGCTGCTCTTTTTAGGCATATAAAGGATATCTATTCTTACTGACAGAGCACTCCTTACTCAAAGAACTCTCCTTTTTCTATTCTAGCCCAGAAACAACCTGTGGAAAATTACATTGAAAATTCACAATAGCTATTAATATTCAAGGGCAAGAAGAATTTCCTTTTGCTGCTTCCCATCTACTAGTTTACTAATATATCTTACACAAATATGGAGTCCTGCAGCAACTGTCAAAACCTGTTAGATATACCTAGTCACATGCAAGACAGAGATAAAATCAATTCAATTTCCTAAATGTGAGTAACATTTCTCTAAGAATTGTTCACATGTATATTAACTGCTGTATTACTGGGATCCATAATGGACTGGGGGTATTCTGTGTTATCTCACTGCTTGTATCTTTTCATTCTGAAAACTGAGAGCCTACAAGTAAGATTTCATCCCTCCATTATTAAATGAATCAGTTGGTATTTGGTAGTGACATATATTTCTAATGATCAGGTCTGTTCCCCAGACCTTCAGATTTCTTTTTGTTGCCTCAGTAGCAATGTATCTACTCACTTTTAAAAAAATATTTTTTCAAATATAGGTGAGGAAGTTAAATAACTATTTGTAAAAGATGCATATTAAAATGAAATTAGCAGAACATAGGGGAAAAAAAAGACACTGGTTGATCCTAATTTGCAATTTACTTTATCTGTACTAATTTCCTACAGAATGTATTTTGTCTTCAAAATAAAACCTTTGACACTACTTGACACCAACTAACCATTTTGCTAGTTACGATGAGATACTTATCCTGTCTGTCTCAGATTCTAATTCTCAACATGTTTCTTGTCTTAAATTACAAAAAAATCAAATTAATATTTCCTGTTATAACTTAATTAGCTTGTGTCATTTTTATATTTCAGGAAATTAAGATAAGCATTGAGAAAGCATCTTTGACATTTTAAGTTTAAGACCACATTAGAGATCTGATGGAAACCCGCTTTAAAAAATGTTATATTATTGAAAATGAAGGTGTAACATAAATCCATATCTTCAGAAGATTGTTATCATTAAAATATTCTCTTCCTTTAGACAAATAAGATTCCTAAAATTTCTTTTTCTTCTTTTGACTACAAACTTTTACTGAATCTCTCTTTTTTAAAAAGATGATGACAGTAACCTTAAATATCAACATGAATAAGTAATGCTAGGTGATTAATTAAGTGATTGAATTTTAGGCTCGTGTCTTTAACACTGAGAAGATTCTGCCTCCAAGCCCATGGTGCTCCATGCAAGGCATCTAAATGCCTCTATTAGTCTCAGCCAGAGCAGCAGAATTGCCAAAACACAAGATTTAGAAAATATAGCAAATTTCTTGAAATGTTCCAAAGGCTGTAAGAAAGCCAGTGTTACTGCTGGATCTCACATTGCCTGTGTGTTAATAACTGACAGTATTATATTGTTATTACTGCATACTGGTGCTACTCAGTCATGCTAACTTGGCAGTTCCTTGCATAAACTGTAAGGATAAAATCTTCAGTTTATAGCCTGAAAAGTCTCCTGGTACCTATCAGCCTCAGAGAACAACATCTGCTGATATCTATCCAAAGTCAATGCTATTCATGTCCTATTTACTATTGTTCTGAGTATGATTCCATATATTCTGCATTTTAATTTTCACTACCTCAACCTATTTCTCATAGGGAATTGTGTTATATGATTAAGAGATGAGTTATGTGAACAGCAAATAATCATACATGCTTGGTAGGTATAATATGCATGAAAATACTGTAATATTAATATCCTGCCCAAACTTTGCTGGAGTAGACTGACCATGGCAGAATAATGCTTTCTGCACAAAATAGAAGAAAAAAACCAATGGATACCCCCCCTCCCCCCCCAATTATTTTTAGCATACAAAGAAGTCATTCACTGTGGAGTCTTGGTCCATTTCCTTCAGTAACACAATGGATAAATTGTTTATTTTTAGTTAAGAACAGAAACATTGTTAACGTATACTGGTTACTGCCTAGAAAGGCATTATATTCTGCTTTAAAATGCCCAAAGGACTTCAATGATTTGTAAAACTAGTCACAGGTGAAGAGGTCCTCTTGGACAATGGTTACAAATCAATACCCTGATAATGGGTCATGTTTATGAACTATGGAAAATCCCCAAGTAAAATGGTGACACTGAAAAGAATAGTAAGGGGAGTTTGGAAATGTAAAGATGCATATATACTCAAATCACAATCACTTCCTCTAAACCTAAAAAACAAGTGTTACCAGTAATTGATATATAATTTCCTTTACACCTTTAGTGTTATGGATGATGCAGAGTATCTAGCAAACAAAAGACATCTCTCTTAACGTGGTAATTCTTAAAACAGGGTCGCTGAGCCATTCTTGAGATGCCTCAAACCTCAGAGTTTCAAAGATGCTAAGATACAGATGCATTGTTCATTTACAAATGCTAGGGGAAGAGATGGTCACATAGGGTACCAGTTGTGAAAAGACATCTTCCAGTACCTTCTGTTAGCCAGAATTAGTACAAGTATGTTTGGGAGCATACCTAAATCATGATGATTTTGAGTATGCTTGTAATGAGATACAGTTTTTAACTTGTTTTTCCTGATTTTCTTTAATTTAATCAGTGAAATGAAAAAAGATTGTGTTAGGGTGAGAATATACAGTTTTAAAAGTACAAAGATAGTAAGTCTGGTTTCACCTATAGAAATGCTGCTTTACTTGCTACTTTAAAGATCCCTTAGATGTATTTAGAATTAGACAAAAATCATCCTCATTATAAATGAAAATAACGTTCATCATTGCATTATAATTTTTTTAAGTTCAATTTATAAATTCTTTAAAAACACCCTTTTTGAAAACTGATATTGCTCCTTTCTGGGGATTCACAGATATTTAAAATTTATTTCTTTCTTTCTAACTTCCTGTTAATATGCTAATAGTAAATCTGAACCATCTGTCAAGTAAAAAGAGAAATGGGTAATATAAAAAACCTTGACAGCACAGTCTCTCATTTAACCAATTTACATGAGTTATTACTTATATAAATAAGTGTCCTTGAGTTAGTTACAAATTTTGTGGTCATTACATTTTCTTCCGTAATCATCTACTAATTGTAATAAAGAGAAAAAAGCCCACAGTAGAACAGAGTGTGTTTGTTAAGCATAGGAGAATGATATTTACAATTCAGTAAAATGAGTAAATAGGTTAGTTGCATGAATGCCAGGATGCTTATTTCTTAGGATATGAAATGTACATATGCCTAGCTTGTAAATTCTGTTATTTATCTGGACTACTGTGTATCTTCTATATGAATTAGTGCCCAATTGATGGGCATCCATTAAGCAACGGATCTTCTGGCCTCACACAAAATCTGTGTACCTTTAAGAGAATAACCTCTTTGTTACATTTAGAATAACAAACAAAATATTTGTAAAATCCATCAAGACAAAATCAATAGCAAATCCCATTTATTTTCAGCCTTGAAGTGAATTGCAATTAAAAAAAAACCCAACCATAATTTCTGTTTAGATTCACTCCATGCTTATTATTCTTGGCTAGTATGAAGCTTGTTCTGTTTCAGATTTGCTCTATAGATATAAGAACAAACCTTTGTAACATCACGACCTATGATCTGTAATAGTGGCATTAAGATGGGTCAGAATCTCCCTAAAATGAAGAAAAAATAATGAAGATTGATTTCAAAATGAAAGAGTTACAGTGTAACTGATTATTTTGAAATAACCAATAATGTCTGACTGTCTAAAGGGACCTCTTGTCAGTTTTAATACTGACAGCTAAAATCAGATTTCACATTCTTAAAATACCGACTATGTATTATGTGCTGTTAGTCTGTCAGTAACAAGAGTGAAAAGGAGTGGGCCAGAATATTTTGAATGGAAGTAAAAATTAGATAGTCCTTATGAAGAAAAAAAAGTGAAAAAAAAATTATGAACTACAGTATTTTACATCAGTATTAGAGATAAGGAAAAGTACCATTTTGAGTGAGACTAATTACTTTTTAAAATATACTCTATTGGAAGCCAACTAATTTACCTAATGCTATCTCTTAACATGAAAATGAAGTTTTATACTAGGGACTCCATAAAATAGCTTTTCCAGCCACAGATTACTGTTTCTTCTCTGAGTTGGATTTGTGTCTGATGGGGTTTTGGTGGTGGGGGAGGAAGCTACTGGTGTTGTTCCTGTAAGAAGCTTTGAGAAGTTCCTCCAGCTCCAGGTCAGACCCACCACTGGGCAAGGCTGAGGCAATCAGCACCTCTACAATAACATGTTTAAGAGGAGAAAAATCTGTTGGGCGAGTTCTTTTGGTTTTGGGTTTCTTTTTTGTTTGGGAGAGAAGTGGAATGTGGAATGTCTGTGAAAACACTTAGTAAAAAATATTAAGTGATTGCTCAGGGAGTGCTTGTGCTGTGATTTCCTTGCCTCCCTTCCCCCTTTAATTTTCTGTTCCTGATTATTTTGTAAATTGTCCATTAAACTGCCCAAATAAGTTACAGTATGTGTCCTCCTTCTGGCACATAAACCAGAAACAATACACTGTTCCACGGCTAATCGCATTTACTTGCATATAAATCTATTTAATCAGTCCATTAAAAATCACACAGGCTTTTTGGTCCTCCTCTGCCAGATGTAAATACTTACAATTCATACAGGGCCAGGATCCAGAAACGTGTTGCTCAGCGCAAAATGCAAAGTGCTAACCTCAGTGTTGGAGCTGAAACTCTAACAGATGCATTCATTAGTCTGTTGAAGTGTGTTGCTATGTGTGATTTTTTTTTCTTCTTTATGCAGTACAAGAAGGAAACATCCCTCAGGGTCTGTATTTGAGATTTAAATAAGACTCCAACACAGTCAGAAAGCCTTGCCTAATAGTGAATGCTACTAGCTGAAATCACTAGCTGCATAATGGGCTACCACCCATTAGTCTTTCTGACAAAGACAGAGAGACTCAGCACCTTGGCCCACACCTGCTGTGTGTATTTCTACTATCTCATTCATAAAATGGCCAAAGGACAAAAGAGTTAATTGAAAAAAGAAAAAAAAAAAAAGTATTGTAGGAATATGCACAGCTGGACTGGTCTAGAAGGCTGACTTTGTAATTCTCTGAATCAAATGTGCAAGGAAGAACATAATTATGGAAAAATGTGAGTATCACTGAGCCTTTCTGTTATTTCTAGCAGTTATGGAGCAGCTGCTAGAGGTTACTCTGAGATTATGTTGTCACTGAAATTACTATCAGAACATACCCTTTTTTCTCTGTAGCTTCATAAAGTTATGTACTCTGTGAGTTAATGATTTCCATTTATTTCATGCATATTCTTTACAATTTATCTCACTTCTCCTTTTTTTTTGTGGGGTTTTTGAGACCAAGATAGAGCAGTAGTTCATTTGCTGTTTTTATTCTGCCAGTGCCATAGTGCAGCTTTGACTGTTCTCTAGAAATCCATCTTTAAGAGTAGTGTCTTGTCATCTATCAGTAGCTTTTCCTATCTATATGTCTACATATTCACATCAACTGCCCAGTAACTGCTAACATTTGTAACAATTTTGTGACTTTTTAAAAAAGATTTTGTCAACAGCGCATTCCACCCTGCTCTCTGGTCAGGTCAGTTATTAAAGACCATTCAGGAGAAGTGATTTATGTTCAATTCTGTGCTGGTAAGATTTAATTTCACAAAATGAGCAGCACCATAGTAATCAGTCTGAGCAGTACAAAGAGGAGAAGGTGTGAGCTCCTCCCCACTTATTCAGCAGGATCCTCAAAGGCAGGGTAAGCTTAAGAAACAAGGAAAGTTTGTCAGCACCGCACTCACTTTTGAGTCAATAAAATGATATTCTGGGACCTTTAGAAGACAAGGTCATTGATTAGACACATTAAATTATGCAGGTGTGCTTTTCATTTGATGTGTCATTAAATTAAATTAGGAGGAAGGAAGATGAAGAAAAACAAAAGCAGGTTGCTTTTGATATAGCATATAAATAAATTGTGGAGCTTCTTCCTGCAGGATGTATAAATTAAAAGTGACTCTACAAGTTCGTAGAAGAAAATCCATTAAAAATATATGCAATTATACACTCTTGAGAAGTCCATGAATCACTCACTTGTGGGAACAGAAATAGTGTTGAAGAAAGTTTCATCATGTCCTTCTATTCTTGTGTTGCTCCCTAGGGAAGTGCTACTTGACATGCTTTGGAGACATGTGTTGGATGACAGATCTTTGGTCTGAACTAATACAGATTTTTTTTCAGTCCCAAGATCTTAGAAGACCTGAAAGTTGCTTATATCAAGATAATACATTAATTCATGGATTTAGCTAAACATAGTTAAATAATTAGCAGTAAGGTTTTACTCTCATAGATTTTTTTTCTCTAAGAATATAAACAAATGTTATAAAAAAAAAAATTGGAAAAAAATTGTTATTCAAGAATTTGAAAATTAATTGAAGGACGTGCGCTTACTAGAATTAGTATCTCTTAAGTCAAACTAAGTTGTCCTTAATTTGCAAATACATTTTGCAGACAGATTTGCCTACAATTCAGATACAGAACAAAAAAAAAAAAAAAAATTTGGTATTTCAATGGAATATGTCTGGGAGAACTCTCTCTTTTGTATGTTCTATCTCCCACTCATTTCCTGAGAAACAGGAGTTTCTGATGAGTTAACTGCTCAGTAACATTTAAGAGGTACACATGAAAGAACAATGCCAGTTAAATTATTCAGTATAACAAAGAGAAACAAGGTTTGGTTTGGTTTGTTTTTCTTAGAATGATCTTAATTTGTTAAGATATTGATTCAAATAAGGTTTAATGAAGGAATACCAGATCTTTGATCATTAACTGAGCAAAGTGAATCAGGAGACTGCCAAGTGTAGGAAGGCACCATCACTGTGCTTTTCGTATAGACTAAAAGATTCTCCATCAAGCTGTTTCAAGACATATTTCATGCTATCTTATAGATAAGCTTGTATTCCTATTTCCCGTGGACCTCAAGAATTGAATGCATTTTTTATGCATTGCTCAGTATTCTGGAGGCTCGTACCTGTAACTTCTGTGCACGTTCCCTGTTAGCAGATTCTAGTGCCTCTGCTAGGGTGAAAAGATCAGTTTTGGGAGTGCTAAACTGAGCGGGCAGCTTGGGCAGTAGTTTGGAGCATGATACCATATGTTGAAGGTTGTCTCACACAGGTGGAGAAAGGGAGCTTGTGAAATCTTCCTTCCCCCATGGTTTTGTTAGAAAGTGTGAGGATGTGGAAGGAGCCTCTCTTCCTCACTCTTGGGCTTTGAATGCGACAAGGCTTTTCAAAGCTGTGGAATGCTACAGCAGGATACACTGGAGTTTAGGCAGATATTGTCACCAAGGCAGTAATTGTTAATTGCAAACAGGGACTCTGCATTTAGCCATATTCTGGAATCTTCTGTGTCTTTATTCATTCTAGTCATACTTCTCTTTTCTAGAATAAACTTGTTTCAATTTTGCATCGGAACGGCATGAACCTAGAGGGAGACTGTTTTCATTTAACAGGGTTGAAAAGCTGTAACACTTCAAAATAAGCTGGTACTTCTTGTGAACTCATTCCAAGTCTATTAAACCTTTATGTTACCCAGGCACAGTCACAGCCCAGAGTGTGTATGAATCTTTGTGACGCTGGTATATTACTTGATTCTTTCATTATTACATAATTATGTATTATTACACCTACTTATTATATGCAAACTGAAATGAATGTGCTGGAACTGTCCTGTCACACATCTTGATGTCTGACATGGTGTTGCTTAGGGGTAATCCATTCTCGATAGGGGTAAGAAAAGCTCCCCTCTCTAACTGAAAGGGACTGTTTGTTTGCTTTTTGCCATGTGGTTCTTTAAGTGTCTTTCAGCAGCACAATCAAGCCAGTTACCCATTAAAATGTTGTCAGGTACAATAATTGAAACTGTTCATTTAAGCCAGGTGAGGAAAGGTTTAGCTTTAATATGAGCATAGACTAAGACTCACCTCATCTGTCTTTGTATAGCATATGACACCTGAAAAATGTACTGTTGGTAATCTTCCTACCCATTCATTCAAAATAGTTTCCAGCTTGCTTAATTCTTTAGGGGTTATTTTGACAGCAGGTTATACGAACCTTACGGTGTGGTTTCTTTTGTGTTGTGTTGCTTCCCCACTGATCTAAACACTTACCTCATGTCTGGCTGCCAATGCCATCAAATGCCTGTTGCAAATAAAACAATTGCCAGGAGTCAGTGAATTTTCAGACCTGTGAAGGAACAGTAGGAGCTTGATATGGCATCCAAGGGGACTGCAATAGGAAAGGAAAATTACTCCTTCAGAGAGAGTTCTGCAGTTCCCAGAATAGAACAAAAGCACTATTAGCTGCTACCCAGTCAGACATCACAGGTTTACAGAGAGCAGACTCCCTAGGAGAGTTTTTCTGTAAGCTCAGCAGGCAGCCCTTAAACTAAACAAAAACTTTACGGAGATGTCAAGAAGTAGATATGCATACCCAGAACTGATCCATTCCTCCTTCCTGTCTGCTAAATTTAAAGGACTGCATGAGTAGCTACAAAGTAGTTTTTCTGGTTTTTCTGAAATAACTGCAGTCTGAGAGACCACAACATGTAAAAGTTAAAAACAGTAACTATCCTCAAACAGTATGACAAATACAGATGTATTCTATATTGGCACCCTTTCTGGAGGGAAAACAAAGTCCTAAAGCATTTGATTTTTTTTCTCCATCTTTTCTCAAGAAGGAGTCACTGCAATTTAATCTTACTTGGGGCACTGATTTAGCTTGTCCTTCCCTAGCTGTTAGCTATCAATAAAAATACTTTCACCAGAGCTACTCTGCTACCTTTCAGCCATGGCAATGTATTTGCTATGTCTTCTCCAGCTCTGTTGATTTCTAGTGATGTCTTTCTTTGTCAGTGTTTTACAGCAGAATCATGAGGAATAGGCCTGAGGTTTCTGACAGATCTGAGTCTTGTACCTTAGAAGTGGAGAGACTGTGCTGAGGGCATTGTGGCTGTGCACAAATGAGTCAGGAGCTTACTTTCTGCCCTCATACCTTAGTGAAGAAACTGAAACAACAAAACCTGGTAATAACAAAGCAACAGAAAAAGACAACGACTGAGAACCCAATCACTGCACATCTTACACTCACTACTGCTCATTGGTTAGGGGAAAGAAGGCTCTATACTCTATTCCAGCTATTTAATTTGATTTCTGTATGCCACAACTTGTTAAAATCCTTTCTTTATACAAGACAAGAGAAAGCCGCAGTAATGAGTGTACTTTTTCTTTAGAGATACCTGCTCACATGACAAAGCTATGTCTAGCAATTGGAGGGAAAATCTGCAGTGGAGAAAGTATTTTTTTTCTCCAATTTAGGTCAAGAGAAGCAAGACCATATAATTAAAGCAGCTTCATATTCATTATTCTCAGATCAGAGCATAAATAATAGAGAATACAGGAGTGAATGCAGCTGCAGAGCAGGCTAGGAACCACAGATTCAGGCCAGGTACTAGATACAGCAATCACTCTGTGGCACGTGCTTATTTTGCCACATGGAGTGGTTACCAAAGAGGCTATCGCAGTCCATTTCCAATGCACCCCCTCACTTGGCAATGTTGTGGCAATGAGACCTTACTGTGTGTGTGTTACAGAGATCTGTCAGTGGATTTGGAAAGAAGATAAACACTTCTTACTGCCTTTTTCTGTCTGCAGGACCTGAGAATTTAATTCCCTGAGAGTCATATAAGCTATGACCTCCCCAATCTTTTTTCTCTTCATCAAACCTGACAAATATTACAGGTTTCTGTGGCTATCCAAGGCCATAGAGACCACCGATTCTGCCAAATAAGTAAATTCAGGAGTTGTTAATGCTGACCCAAAGCAGCGTGTTACTTGCTTATAGCTGGAAGTTTCATTTGAAACAAGCACTAAATTTGCCCTGCTGCTCCTGCTTCCAGAGTAGCATGGCAGCCATGTATTGACTTGTACATAGAGTTTCATATGTTCAGAATATTAGTAAATTGTTTCCAATGAAATAGCAACTACATAGGATGTGACTACTTAAATATTAGAGATTCATGATACCATAAATATGAAAATTGAATAAAAAAGATTCGGTTTCAGTCCAATCTACATTGTTTTATCCAAGTATAAACAAAGAGCCTCCATATTCATATATAAGGTCAATATTTACAGAAGAAACAAATGAAAAAAAGCTTTTTCTTCTTCCCCACTCTGATGATACTGAATGTAAACACATCTTCAAACATTTCAGTCCTTGCTAAAATTCAACAGATGAATATACTTACATGGATAAGTCAGAACAAGCAATAGAACTAGTGAAATAATATCAACAAATCAAAAAGATTTAAGATAATATTAGAAAGTCATGTATGACACTATAGGACCGGTGCAGTAACGTGTCTTTGGTGTGTTGTCATAGAGATAACAATCTGTCAGAGTACAGCTAAAATATTCCCCAAAGTATCACAACAATATCAAGTCAAAAAGGGCATCAGGAGAGGTGAGGAGGGCCATAAATGGGCCTTCTCATTGACAAAACTGCTCTCCACTGAGTAGTTGTTTGTGGTGGATGGAACACAAACTCTTGTTTCCTGAAGGATAATGCATCTGTCACAGCACGTGAAGCTCCTTTTGTAGTAGGAACAAAACAGATACCTTTCTTCATACCTAAACCCTGTCTTAGAATGAGATAAAAAGAAATGCTTTTCTTTTACTAGGAGTATTTCTTTCAAAACAATTTTGTCCTAATTCTGAACATCAGAAATATTTTCTGTCTTTCTCCTCTAATTTGAAATATGATATATTTTCAAGTAAGATTATTTTTTGTCTTGTACATTGGAGCATTCATGCATATCTCCCATACTAATGCAGGGATTTAGTCTTCTGTAGAGTCTGAATGTATACTGTGGAAATATTTTGTTCAATCTGTAATTTTACTGAAATAGAACCCTATCTATTAGGGAAGTAACTCGGTGTTCCATCTGAGTGAAAGCTATCCACAAAACATCATGTATTAATAATTATTGTGACAGAACTGTTTAAATGAGTGCAACTTTCAACATTCTTCACTGAGAGTATATTTCAGATTTTCAAATAGAAACCCTGACAGATCGAAACACCTCCTATCTGGAGGGCAGGTCACAAGTCATATTATTATATATGTGGGTAATATTTGCAGCTAGAAATGTTTTTATGTTTCAGTGTATCTGTCTATTTTGTGAAGAAACCTATCCTTTGCTGAGAGTATTGCAATAGCTGTCAGTCAAATTTAGAAAAGAAAGTAAAAAAAAAAAAAAGTGTAAGCTATGCATAGAAGTCTACAGTCATAATAGCTTAAGCATGTTGTCACATTTGAGCTTTTCTACACCTTGCAGCATGACAAAAATGCGCATTGGAGTGGACTAAAAATGTTTGACCTCTAAGTGCTCTAGCTTATTTTTCTGTGACAAAAATCCTGAGTGTGGAACATTTCTCCCCTATATGTATGTATCCGTGTATGTATATTTTATGTAGCTATACTTTTTCTTTAAATAAGATATTTGGTCTTCAGACATTTAGATTGAATTGCACGTGTAATCAGTCATATCTCAGCAGGAATCAGGAAAAAAGCCAGAGATTTAACACTCGAAGTCAAGGAGATATTGAACACTCATGAGTGTTAAGAAATTCAGTCAAGTAGAAACTCCAGATGACTGTGAATTGGGTCATCTCTAGTGATCATAATGAAATATTGGTGTTAAAGAAAAGATGTATCAGATTATTCTTGCAACTTTGTTTCTGGTGGCTTTTTAAAGCACTCTTTTGCAATCTGGTTAGCTTGAAATATGTTTTTTCTCAAAAAAGATAATTAGCATAGAAAAAGGCTTACAGAGGCTTATACTTCAATTGTTGAGACTGATGAAACAAATGTTTATTAATTTTTTAAGTTGGCTTAACAAAATATGAAATATTGAGTTGACAATTTGGAGTAGATCTGAAAGAAAATCAACAGGGGTTTTATTATTTCTCTCAAAGAAATAATGGCAATAGAAACAATCATTTCTGTATGTTAATTCCCTTCAATGGCCCTTGTGCTGTTTTTAGCTCCTCACTTTCTTTTCAGAGTCGTGATATATGATGTCCACATTTATTTTTAGTTTTTCCCAAAAATTTTCTAGTGCTTAGAGTGTTGGCAAAACATCATGAATCTGACCAGTTTGGCTGCACTCTGTAATCTCAGCTCAGACCAGATGGTGAGCCCCAGCTGCTGTGTGAAACAGGTAAAAGAAAAAAAAAACACAAAACAAAAAACACCCAAACCAAACAAAAAAAAAGCCAAACAAAAAAACCCCAATCAAACAAAAACCCACACCCCAAAACTAGACACACTGAAAATACTGTTGGCAGTTTTATCAAAGACACTTTCCAGACAACAGGTGTTCTTTGAAAAGAAAAAATTTAGAAAATTATGAAACTGCCTATCATCCAGAGCTAGAGGATTTTTATTGCTGAATGTTCAATGTTGTTATCCTTTTAGTCTTATACTATATATGGCTTCTTGTAATTCAGATGGTTACAAGAAAGGTTGCAGGAACATCCGGAGTTTTATTTTGTAAATAAATTAACAGATGAAATTTACATGTCCTTTTTTGCTTTCTTACTATACAACGCATACTGGACTGGAACCAATGCAGGGCACAAATAAGGTGAAGAGTTACTCAGAGCAGCAGATATAGGTTTGTTTCTAGGTGGAAAAACAGTGTTAGAGGAGTGACATATTTATCCTTGGTGCAATAGAAGTTCTTAGCTGTGGTGGTGTTGTTTAGAGGAAGACTGATTCCTTTTCCTAGTCAGTGTTAATGAGATTAAATTGCTATATTTTTTGTTCCTTGGTGGAAAAGAAAACCAAATCTTAATTGCTCTGATACTAGCTGGATTGCTGAAGGAGATATGGCTAATTATAAAGTAGTAGGATACATGCAGTGGGTGCACAGAGAGTTGCAGTTGGATGTTTTCACTCCTCCTAGGTATTACACCATGGGCACTGCCCCTGGACCTTCTATTCTGTTCCCTTTTCTGCATGTTCTTGGTTGTGCTCCCCATACCCTTGCTTCTGCTCATTCCACAAAGCTTCAGAAGCCAGAAGGCAGATAAAAACTCCCCAAATGGACAGAAAAATTCCCAATTTTTTATAGGTAGCCTTAGGACTTTGAATCCTGGTACTTTTGAAAGGGTAGAACTAGAAAAACTTGACTGTATGCAGTCAACTAGGATATATTTCATATTTTTCTTTTTTTTTTTCTTTTTAGAGAAAGGGATGTTACCTTCATCTATGAAAAATTTAGCTGGTTCCTTTAATGGAGGCCCATCATGCAAATTTGCATCAGATTTGGGAGCACAGGCTGAGAAAAGCTAGAATATGTGTTAACAGATCTAAAGTAGAGGCTTTGTCCAGAAGATGAAGTGAAGATAAGAGAAGCAGAAAGCTCAGGGTTAACCCTGAGGTTAACAGGAGATGGAAACTTACATTTTCAATAGGCCTTTTAAAAGAGAGTAAAATTTCCTTAGCAAAATTGTGTTACAATATAAATCACTGCAGTTAGAAAAGAACATAATTCTGGTTTACTGTCCAGATTGTCTTTAAGCTTCTTTGTTGACAGTCTTCAAAGGTAAATGAAGGGCTAAGAATACAGTTAATGAAAACAACTTTTCCCTAAATTTAAGACTGTAGTACAGTAACTGCACTTGCTTTTTGGGACTGAAGTGACCCTATGCAGTCTGAAAGCAAATAATGTTGAGTTAATTACAAAAGAAAAAAAAAAAATCAATCTTGATCATCTTTCTTGGAAAGGCTGCTAACTGTTACCAGTTGGATCAGTCATTCCTTTGAGGATAGTAAGATCGATGAGTGGGTCATGTTCTGTATTCCTTACTGAATGCAAATTCTAGATAATATTATGTTCCTTAGAGACGTATCAAACCCTACTCACTAAAAATATGGGAATTGCCGAGCAGTGAGTATTTAGATAGGTCCTTCATTAGCTTCCTAATGGTTTTCATTTCGACAACTGTAATCGTAATTTAGTAAAATGATACTTAAAACAATCTGAATAGCAAAGCAATGCACCAAATAAAATTGCCGTTCTGCAACTGGCAGGGTGTGTGACTTACACAAATGCTGAGCTGAAAAGATAGCGTCAGACTGGTTAGAGCTGATAAAGCTAGCTGTGCTTTGACCAAGGTATGTATGCACAAGCCAGGGGCATATACGTGCAGCTAGGCAACTCTGTGGCACAAGATCAGCAACTTTATGCATTGAGAGTCATGCACAAGTCACTCACAGAATTACCCACTGTTTGCCTGGCTATACTTACTCAGCAACTTCTGCATAACGTAACATAACATAGCATAAGTCATGAATATACACACCCGTTGTTATTGAAAACATTCTCTGCTATTCTTTTGTATTCTTTCCAGTGGGGAAAAATCATCTTGCTCTGCTATAATCACTATTGCAGTCATTGTGTAAGGTTTTTGTAACAGCACAATGGAAAAAAAAAAAAAAAATCAGCTGCTGCCATTTTATGTGAATATAATGAAACAGAGTGAACAGACCAAGCCTAGAATGAACTCACAGTGAATCTACTTCTGATGCAGAAGAATCTGAAAGTGAATGTAGCCTTTAGGAAGTACATAAAATATTTATAGTATCTTGTTCTTTATTTATCAATGCCACCAGCAACAAAACACTGCTTCATTTTTACAGAGACTCCATTTATATAGCACTGCTTAAGAGAAACAAGTAAAAGCAAATGGACAGAGAAATAACTCTTCCTTTTTAAATGGAATTTAAATTAAAAACCAGACAAATACAGCCCTGAAAAAAAAAAAAAAATCCCAATCTTTGAGCTCCAATTATCTTTCCATTACATATGTATAAGCATACATATGCCATATATATCATGCTCTCAGCTGTTAGACTCAAACCTGTGTTTGGTACTCTTCATTTGACGCCTTCTGACTTCTTGTGTCAAATTACTTAGAGTTTATATCAGATCATGGTATCTACCTGCAATTGCACATATCCAATCCCTATGGCTGGAAACAGTTAACTCATTTAAAAGCACTACCTTTTTTTCCTTTTGTGACAAACTCGGGAAATTCTCAGTGTTCAGAGGTTTGTGCATGTGAGCTATTTCATACATAACATTTGCATTTCAGTTTATTCATTTAAGTGAACAACACAAAATTAAGGAAAATGGTTTTTTGTGCACTGCTTACATCTTTTGTCATTTTGGCCTATCAAAATTCTTGCCCAGCAGAGTGGTCACAGCAATTTGCTCTTTCTCAACAATCTTCTGTTCAATTGTCTTCAGATTCATGATGGCTAATTGTAAGCCAAATTGTGATTCACAGTCACTTGAAAAAACAAACTTCCTGTGACCAGTCTCTTCAGCTCCATTACATTGATGCTTGCTTTATCTATTTAAAAGGCAAAATGAAACTGCAAGTGAAATGAAGTTCAACCATTGAGTAACTTTTGTAGACAGCTTTTCATGTTCTTGCTTAGCAGAAAAGGGATTCACTTTCAATTCCTTTGTGTCTCTGTGATACTGATCATACCAGTCACAGGCAGGCAGGCAGAGAGCTCATTGTCATCTATCATGGATCCTTACTGTGCATCATATGTAAGATGGGCCACTAAGAAGAAATAATGTTCTAAATGCGACATCATAAAGCTGAAATGTGGGCATGACATCAGCCTCTCACATCAGTGAGATGTTTTGCAAGCTGGCTGGTGGAGACTTTGCATGGTACGTTTTTTCTTAGAGTTCACTCATGGGGGCGAGTGTGGTGTTAGGAGTTGATGAGGAGCATACTGGCATGAGGAGTTTCTGTTTCACTAGAAGGCATGCTTGATCAGGCATCAAACATTAACCCTAAGTGAAGAGATCTTAGAAATATACTCCATACTAGAACACTATAGCATCCCTGAAGTCAAGGACAGGAATGGTAGTGGTCTCACAATACACTAACATGCACTTTTCTATCTGGATATTTTTCTTTCTCAAGTGGACATGAACTAACATTTCATACTAAACTGGACTCCATTAGATCATAAGGATTGCAATAGTTCTTTATTTATTTATTTTACTTCAAAAGGATAACAGACTGGTTTACAAAGGAAACAGAAAGCAAAATCTCTTTATATTGTCATTTATGAATGTTTCCAAATGCCTAGCTTTTTAAAAAAATCTTTGTGTATATCTGTTTTTGCCTGGCTAAGGAACAGTTCTGATGGAAAATTATTGATCAGTTGGAGATAAAAGTGCATTAACAGATAAGAAAACTTTCCAGAGACTCCTCCCATGATGAAGAATTGAAGGATTATGCTGCTGACTAGTGTTTTGTAGAATGATTTATTTAAAATAAAGCAAAGATCCTGACATAGCTGAAACTTTACTTGGTTCCCTGAGCTGCCTTTATGGAGTCAGTGTCTTTTAAATACTGTTATATAAGTCAGCTCTCATCCTATTTTAATAGTTAAGGCTTTTGAAACAAGCTCTTTTGACAGTGTAAGAAACATAAAAAAAAAAAAAAAAATCAGATCTTAGGGGGGAATTTCTGCTAGCAGGATATGTATGTTCAGTGGTCCTATTTTTCTTTATGACCCACTATCTTTCACCAATGTTATTAGACCCAGACAGAAAAAAAAGTGTTATTTGTATTCTGCACTAAATAACAAATGATTTTATTCTTTTCTAGATTATATTTTCATCTGGCCTTTTGTAAGGTAGGAAAAAAAAGTGCAGAGGAGAGCTGAAAGGGACTTTGCTCCAGTTGTGAAGGAGAAAAAGAAACAAAAAAAAGTCTCAAGAGAAAGTGAAAAGAAGACAAAAGCTTACATTATCCTTTTATTTTTTTTTCTTGTCTGGAAATAGCTTGTGTTCTTCCCCTCTTATCATATAGTGAGATGAGAGGAAGAGGTCCCTTATCCCTTTTGAGGACAGTAGTGATACAGTTTACACTTAGCAGCTCTCTAGGTAATGCTGTCAATTCTTCTTTGACAATTAGTGATGAAGGAAAGTGTCCTGAAGCAAATGATATTAATATTTTAGTAGGTGCCATCCTCTCTCCAAAGTCAGTATTGCTAGAGGGCATTTTGGTGATGGTGTTTCAAAATGTAAAGCTGACATCCTGGTCCCTTGTAGCTGCTGAGATACAATCCAGTGATATTTTTACAAAGATGTATAATAATAGGGAGAACTACTGGTGATTTGCTTCATTTTTACTTAATGTAAAATGAGCTGAACATATGCTCCTAAAGACCTTTATACTTTGAAATACATTTGAATGTGATCTATGCATTGACAGTGCTTAACTACTCTTAATTAACATTAAAATTGGATTTATATCCTTAGGCTAATGCAGAACAATTCATACGAATTAGAAATTTTATTGAGATTTAAGTAAACTAAGGTCTAGACTGCAAAGAAAATGCTTTGGGAAGAAAACAGTCTGCACAGATGGATGTTACTTAGTACTTACAAGGCTTCTTTCTCAGAACCTTTAAGCAGATCTCTCCTTTTGTAACTCCTGGATTCTGAACTTCTTTATCTGATGAGCACTTCTGAGCAGTTTGTCAGTCTGGGTTGGGATAATGGGCATTACCTTTACATTTACACTCCTTTGCAAAAATTGATTTATATGTTCTCTGTGTGCTGGGGGGAAAAAGTCACAACTCAGATTGTCATTCTGCAAATGCAGCCTGAGTTTTTTAAAATCCATTATTTCTGTGTACAAGGCAGCAACTGACTGTACTGTAACCATGGAGACCTGCAGCAGATTCAGGAGTTGATTTTAACTCTCATGCTTCAGAAAATGTTAGATACTCTGCATCACAGAGGTAACAGAGTCAGCCTCAGGGAAAGGTCACTGGTGATGCAGCTCCAGAATCACTGGCTCTCTGTCTGTTCTAAGAGAACTAGGCCAAACTCACTGCATTTTAGGCAAAAACTGGAATCATCTATGGAGTTTAAAGAGTGAAAAATCTCTTATGCTCTTATTTGATTTTCAAAAATAATTAGAATCATGGTTGTGATCTAGAAATCCACAGTATTTTAGCTTCTCTTACAAGAGACCTACACCCTCTGAACCTTTCTAGTGAACAGAAAGTTTGCAGTATGATTATAGAATTGTATCTCAAAGTTATGTTGCTATGAAAACTTTCCTTATTAATAGCATATGTCAGGACTGAATTCATCATACCATATAAACTACTAATTTCAGTATTTTTGCATTACAGGTACATTTGATCCTATGTAAATATTTTTTTATACTATGGCTGTATATATTTTCCTTGTTTCTCCATGATATTCTGCTATCTTAGCAATTTTTATTAGAGAAACTGTACTTAGATCAGATCATAAACAAATAGCAGCTTTAAGTAATAGCTCCATTAGGATCTCTAAACTGTGTTGCATTGCAACAGAAATAGCTTCTGGATGTTTCTTGCTGGGCATGATCAGAGATAGGGATCAAACAGCTTTAAACATTAATTTAGCATGAGAAGCTATGCAAAATCAAGGCTGTTTAAACAGCAGGAAATCAGAGAAACAAGTCAGAGACTGAAAAAAGAATAATGACTAACTGGGGAGAATAAAATAACAGTATTTTGATAAGGGAAATAGAGGGGATGGAACATTACAGAATCTTTTCTTTGCCAAAACTGGCCCACAGTATATATCAATCTTATTTTTCTATTCAGACAGCAGAGCTTTCAGCATTTGGCTTGGCTTACTCAGTATCATCAGCTCTGATATTCCAGTAAGTGATATATGGCTGTGTGCCTCAGAATAAAAGAGATATATTGATATGTGTGGCTAATATTTCTTCTGGATAGAAGATAGCTGTATTATTGAACAGGACAAATGATTCTTTAGAACACCATTGCCTAAATAAGTACAGAACAACTGGTGTCAGGAAGCAAAGTTAGCCTTGAAGAGTAGGGTCTTTTCTATGTAGCCATATTTAAGGTTTTAATCCTTGAACTCTAAGACTACCCAGAGTGTGTACAGTATCTTTTTCACCCTTCCTCTTTCATTTTTTGATCATTCTCAAGCAGTATCCAATCAAAGAGTTACTTGCTCTTTACTCATGTCTATGCATAGGAAATTCTGTTGTTTTGTGTGGGTGGACAAAAGCATCTGCAGGGTGACTTCTGTACCCACTATTCTCCCCTGATTCTGTTCATTGCAGTACATTGTGCATAGAGGGAAGGGAGTGTTACTGTTCTTGGCTTAACAGTAGGGAGTGATTTTTGAGCACGAAATGCTTTCTTTAGTAATGGTCTGTGAGCATTTGTGAGTACAGCTGCTGAGCAGGAACATGAAAGGAGGCAGTTGTAGCATTTGCTGAATTAACACCTTCTCCCTGCTTACTGCCAGCCCACCTGCACATGCAGGACATTGATGCAACAATTGTCCTCTCTGAGGATAAGGCACTCTCACATGTTGTTCTTGCCCTGTGATAAAGAAGGGCTAGAGATTTTGTCCTGGCCACAGGTCCTATACACACTAGATCCTTTTCTGAAAAGCTGTTTTCTTTCTAATAATCCTCTGGCATGGATTGTTGCACAGGGATATTACATCCCAGGTGCAGAACTTTGTAGTCATCCCTGTTGAACTTCCATAGAAATGTCAAAGAAGAAGTGGAGATTCAGAGGAAGATGAGGAAAAAAAAAAAAGCAAAAATCAGAGCTGAAGAAAGAAAGAAAAGTACGAGATAAAAGAAAATATTTTTGAAAGGCAAAAGCCAAGGAAGGTAAAAAAAAAATGGATGAAAAGGAAATGAAAAAACAAACATGCATTTTTATGCCTGTTGCACTTTAATATTCTATTTTTATTTGAGGAACATATCAGATCTAGGCAACAGGGAAAAAAGCAATTTCCATGTTATATTTCAAATCCCACATTTTTTGTTGCAATGGCTGAATAAAACAATGTAGAAAGGTTTGTATGGTGCCATGGGAGTCTGAAGCTACTGCAAGTTCTGTGATGGAATCTGTCAAATGTAAAAGCATATTCATTAAGGTCATGCACTTTTCTGCTTCCAGCTCTGTGCAGCTGTGGCATTTTTCCATCTGTATTTCTTGTTAAAGATCTGAATGACTCATCCTTGAATTTGCCTTTGAGGTAGACAGTTTTCCTACGGCAATGAAATCCAGCTGGTACATGAAAAATGTGTGTGTCACTGTCAAGGGAGGATCATTCTTAAAAAAGTTCAACTCAGTCTTAAAGCTGGAGTTTTATAATTCATTTTCCAGTTAGATATTATTGCTTTGCAGGTTTTTTGTATAATAACATTTTAAAGTAACAGACCAAATATTAAAAAACCCCGACCTATATTACTAGTTAAAGTCTTCCTAGGGATTTTCAAATAAACATTAGAAAGAAAAATCTAGATCTAACTGAATCTCAATTTTCTTTTCTGAAAATGTCAGTGTTTTCTAATCATGACTAGTTCTACTCATAAACTCAAAAAACTTTCCCTCTTAAGAAGCAAATAAAATTCAAACTTTCAGAATACTTTTAGCATTAATATTTATCAACTAAAAGTAAAATCAATTATGCACCAGGTTAGTCGACTAATTGCACTTCACAGACTCCCACATACTCTTTTCTATTATTATTATTTTTTTTCTAATGCTTTTATTTTAGCTAAGTTTTTGAAAGTTTGGTGTTTATTCAAGCCTTACTAAATGTCTGTGGGGTTTTAATCTCTTTTATCTCAGCTTTCTTAGGCTCACCAATTAACTGATTTCTTTGCAAATGAAGAAGAGACGGACTTGGAACATTTGGCTGTTTCAAAACAGAAAACTTCAATACTGTTAAAGTACAGAGAGTACTCAAAGAACAGTAAAACTGGAAAAATGTTTGCCATTTCAAACACTTGAAATGCGTTTTATGAGTTAAAACTTAGGAAATTGTAGCACACCTAGAAAACACATCCCCAGTATAATTAAGTACCTAAGGAAATTACAAGTTTTCTTGGATTTTTGAATATTTCTTTTTTTGTGAGTGTGTTAAAAAGATAAATTAAAGCAAGTCACTGCTGGGAGGCATTTTGAAAATACTTGAAGTCAACAATGACATTTAGTTTATGGAGTTGTCTTTAATTGATTTACATATGCTAAAGAACTAGACTGTCATGGGATAATTTTGAAAATTCTAAATACAGAGTTCACATTTTGATAGCTAATAAAGGCACGCCATTTGAAACTGATTGAGTGATGCAATACATGCCCTAAAATATGTTGGGTTTTTTTCTTGCAAATTCTATCTGAACAGATGAGGCATCATGTAACAAGTCTCACTGAATCCTTGGCTGGTCCATGCTAGATGCATGTTTGCAGAGTATAATGTAGGCTCCCTCTGTGAATCAGGCCTGAAATGTCTACGAAAAACATAGGAGAACATGTAGACCTTACACACTGAGTTTTCTGTCTGTGCAATTCCAGATCTATCCAATTTTGGTTGGGTATCAGGAAGCACTTCCTGACAGGGAGTGTGATCAGACATTGGTATGGCCTGCCCAGGGAGGTGGTGGAGTCACCATCCCTGGATGTGTTTAAAGAAAGGCTGTATGTGGCACTTAGTGCCATGGTCTAGCCGATGTGGCAGTGTTGGGTCATAGGCTGGACCTGATGATCTCAGACGTCTTTTACAGCCTCAGTGATTCTGTGACTCTGTAATATGTGGTACAATGGTTATCTATGGCAGCTGCCAGTGAACCACGTGTCTGCCTTCTGATAAACTTACATCTTTCTGTGGTATTTTGGTAGTTGGCTGTAGTGTGTTTATTGACTTTTTCTGGGGAAGATTTTGAAGGTAAAACCATCACCACTGAGTCTGGGACCAACAGTCTGATGAAAAATTAATTCAACCATATTTAGAATATGCGATGAACCCGTTCAAGCAGATCTTATTGTCTGGCAGGTATTTGATAACTAAATAGATTGTTTAAAAAGTTTTGTTTGCCCACAAATGTTACAATATCACCATTAAAATATGTATGTGTGCCACTAGCCATCACGCAGTAGTTTGTGAAATACCACAAACATTTTTAAATGTAATTGCAGAGAAACCCTGTGCTACTACCGAGTGAAGTTTTCAACAGCAATGTGACCTTATGTATAAATAGCCTGTATTCAGATCAGAAGCAGAAGATTTTAAAGCAGTACCAGAATTGATCCACAGGGGACCTGACAGAATATGAAACATGGCACTGATTGTTACATGAATTCTGGAAGAGTTAATCACGATGGGGATGATAATATATACTATATTGCATTTAAACAGTTTGAGAAATTAATTCTATTCTCAATAGGAAAATTGGGTGTCTATATTAGAATACCACAAAGCATATAGTCAGTGATATTGATGCTAAAGTAGCAACACAGAAAGGGAGAAGACTTGGGCAGGTCATTAATATTTTACAAAGATAAAACTAGTATAGAAATTATTTGCATCTCTCCTAATAACCACAAGACAGTAAGCAAGCACCACACTTCTGCACTCAGTATCATTGTTTATCCAAACATGTCAGGGAGGTGTTCAGACAGAATGAAAGCAGAATCATAGCTGAGAAAATGTTAGGGCAAAATGCCTTTACTCAAAACAAGATAATACTACATTTATGACAAATGCGACATTACTAAAGAAATATTTCTTCTGATAGCAACTGCAATAGTCACAAACACTGAGAAGAAAACAGTTGCTAGAGCATCAGATTGAACACATGGGAAAACATTCTGACCAATGTGAAACATACACAAAATATGCAATCAAAACATATAGATGTATTTGAATATTGAGAGGAAACTCTACAAATCAGCATCTTTCATTTTAGTATAATGGAAAAATCAGTGCTTCAGGAAACAAAATCACTATCAACTTTATTTTCTAGTATATTTTTGCAGGTTAATACCAAAAGGCCTACGTATTCGCTTAAAGTGGGTTTAACAAAAAATAATTTAAAAAGTGAATTTAGTATTAGAATTAATACTTAAACTCTAGGGAATATCTCTAATTATAAACCTAGTATCCCACATGGCTATCCTGGCACTTGAGTGAGTTCCATGAATCAATGATATGAATTTCTGCAGCTGCTGTCATCTAGTAGTCAAACCTGATCCTTCTGAACTGTAACAATTTGTAAGGAAATTCCGAAGCTAATGCTACAAACAATAATTACACAGATGAGACTAAATACATACTGTAATCACCTGTTCAGTGACCTTATCCACTACATTTAGATGAGGCAATGGTGAAATACACTGAGTTATCAGAGTAATGTAGGTAGCTTTGCATGCTGTTTCTACATAAAAGAGAGATTTCACTACATAGCTGTAGTGGGTCTGGCTGGGCTGCTTTTCCCCATCCAGCCCTCATGC